>JBAFTB010000014.1:31587400-31597970 GCA_037177355.1 Melanotaenia trifasciata | reverse complement strand
GTCCACATATACTGTCCATCTGTCCCTGTCCACATATACTGTCCATCTGTACCTGTCCACATATACTGTCCATCTGTACCTGTCCAACACACAAGTAGCTGGACAGCTGTGAGGGTGAAGAACATTTATTATTCCAGCTTATCAGTGTGTTTATCTGGTTTTACTATAAATGATATGATTGCAACTTTTTATCATTGCTGTTTGATGTCTGAGGTTTATGTTCACAAATCCATATGAAATATGTGCATGTGTGTGTGTGTGTGTGCTGCAAACTGGATGTAATGCAGGTGCTTCAGTGGGAGGACACTCCACTAGTAGTAAAGAGGAACTGCAGGACAAGTAATTGTTAAAGAATGAGTAATGAATGTGTAAGATTTACAGTAACCTAAACAGTTAAACATGAACAAAACACACATATTTGGTGGGTTCGGCTGAACCAAACACGGCTCTACTGGTGGGCGGAAAAGGTTTGGGAACCCTTGATAATGTTGGACAGTGTCTTATCTTTTTAAGTTGAGTCAACTTTTTCATTTTCTATTAAATTTATTATAGTATTCTGCCACAGAATAAATAACAGAAAAATAAAAGTGATGTTGTTTAGCTCATCAGGAATCCTGCTGTTGTAACGAACCTGTTGATGAGTGAGGGAGTGAAAAGCACTGAACGGGTGGCTTTTAGTTTTGTGTTCATGGCTGTTAAATATAAGTATGATTTGAATTTGAAATAGAATAATGGGCTTTTGACGACTACCTACCCATATGTGGGTGCATGGGTTTGTGGTTGTGCACACATAGGTGTGAGCATATGTGTGCAGTATATGAGTAGGGGTGGCATGAGTGAGTGAATGTGTCCTGGTCTGACTGAGTAACACACAGTAACGGCGTGTTATTATGGTAACGGCGTTGTAACGATATAAAAAATTCTTTTTTAGAGTACCCGTTACTGAAAACAGTAAACACTGGTTATATGTACCTCACATACACAACCTTGACACAGTTCGAAGTCAGTCCGAGCTGCTTGGAGAAAGTACCTTGTCATCTACCAAAACGAAGTAATCCAGTAACTATTTTAGATAATATGTTGGTGTTGATGCGCAGTCATCCAGGTAATGGTAATCTTAAGAGCTTAAACTTTCATTTCTTGGTTTTTGAAGATGTGGAGTGGAGCATTTTTAGATACTATGGAGTCCATACTCACATATCAACTAGTCAAAATATCAGATTTGATACTTACTTTGAATTTTTAGATACCAGTCTACTGATCTTTTGATTGTATTGATTTCTGAGAGTTTTAGCAAATGAAATTACATGTGAAACCCAGCAACGGTGTATTCCTTCTGTTTCTTTCATATCACATAAATATGGTAGCCTATCAGATGTCATGATGATGATGATGATGATGATGATGATGATGATGATGCCATACACTTGCAACAAACCTCTGCAGGCATTTTTTATTTGAATTATTTTTTATCTAATTATGTTATTTTATGTATTTATTTACCTTTCTTAAGTATTTTGTATGTATTTATTTTGATATTTATTTAATTTATTTATTGTTATTACGTATTGTTCCCGTACGTGACTCTTAAAAACAAAGGTTCAGCTTAATGCAGCCATTCCAACTTTACACAAACTACTTTTCAACCCATCATAATCCATCCCATTATCACGTTTGTCCCAAAATACTTTGTTTTTTCACAATAACGTGCTAAATCATCACGTTGTCACAAGAAAACGGTCTTCGTAATCCCGAGGAAAAGAGAAAATTAATTTATTAACTTGAGATAACAATTTTAAATAAGGAAAGCTCAGGTTGATTACAGCCACGTTCAGCATATCAAAAGCAAAAATGTTGGTATTGTCCATCTCTATTTCCACCTCTCATCTAAGCTCTAACCAGAAAGTGGTGAGTTTCAGTCTTCTGTAAATCTAACGGGCAGCTGTGGTTCTTTCTGTATCCACATCGCTCTTATTCCCTTAATCTCAGAGATGAATGACAGACAACTGCAAATTCACAAAGACCATTTGTTACGGAGTGACAGCATGCTCCTCGGTGCCCCTGACAGTCCAGTAATGGCAGCATAAATTTGAACTGCCCACTGAAATTCAGAGTCATTCTGTCCTCATGCCAGCTGTGCGCATGCTGTCTCTTCCTCCTTTCTCCTTCAGGGCTGTGTCTGTCCAAGCAAACTAAATAACTATGACTTACAATGCTACCAGGCTGACAGGCCTTGAAAAGATGCTGTCTGCCTCCATGACACATTGCTCCTTTGAAGACCCACACAGCTCCACTCGTCATAAAAAAATGAACTTTTCAAAATTGCTTTCGTCTTCCTCTTGATCTAACTCACACACACACACACACACACACACACACACACACACACACACACACACACACACACACACACACACACACACACACATACACACTTTATTCTGTGCATACTCTACAATGCTTAGTTGCATTTTTGCAGCTTATTTCCAAATCTTTTCTCAGTGAATTTTTCCTCCCTCGTTATTTGGCCTCACAACAACATTTGACACCGTAGTAATCAACTGAAATGATTCCCTCTCAGCTCGCGACAGAGAAACTGGCATCGTCAAATAATGACTGGCAGCTTTTCTATTTGCTTTTCTGCTGCTGAACTCTTTGTGCTCCCATACTCACAAAATTCAGAATATTTTGTCACCTGACTGCTAGAAACACATCTTAAAAAAGCAAAGTGCTTTTATACCCATAATACCTCAAAGGAGTTCAGCATTTCTTATGTAAGAACTGAAACTATATTGTCTTGTAAGTGAAACTTAAGAGACACGTGACAGAGCAAATGCATTAGCAGCTGGACTGTATCTCACACCTTGGACTTTTCTCTGGTTGTTGACAGTCTTTTTCTCTATATGACTTATTTATTTTACATGGTGGTAGAAAATGAGTGGAAAGGAAAATATGTTTTTCAGTTCCAGTAATATCCACTTTTGAGGGGGAACATTCAGGAACAGCTAATGCGGCTAAAAATATTCTCTTTAACACGAAAAGCCCGAAGCATAAACAAGTCTTCCAAATTAAATAATTGTATTTGTCGTTTGTTCGAGCCCTCAAATATGAACCATAACAATGTCCTGTAATGTACTCACACTATGAAGGCCACAAGGGAAATACAGAATTTTCCACAATTTCCCCACAATTTTCACATTTTTTTAAACAATTTTATTTAAGAAGTCACAAAATCTTCAAAAGCCAGTGGGATGTGTGGTTGGTGCTTTCATTAATTCAGTAATTAAAACATGATAATCTTTTACGTTCTTTTTTGTTTACTTTTGAGTTAAGTCATTAACTCAGGACAGGGACTTGGTTAGGGTTGGAAAATGATCAAGGTTAGGATTAAAATACATTCTTTTTACCAGGTTTGTGTCTCCTCCTTCATGGACATCAGTTTACTGGTTGTCCTGGTTAAATGTAAACAATACAAAATTTTCTTATTTCCTAGTTGAATTTAGCCCATAAATTAATTTAAATCTGGATTAGAAATTACAAGTAGCTGGGACAAGTAAAAGAAAAATCATGGTATGGACATTGACATTCTTTTTTGGACATTCTTTTTAGAAATTAGCCCTGAACTATATTTTAAAAAGGAAAGAAACATGTAGGTAAGTTTCAACCTCCATGGACAAGCAACCCACGGTTGGGTAATTAGGCAGAGGGCATCTTTATGTACAGGGTTAGTTTGTGTGATTCTGAAATATAATCTGGGGGATTTTATAAGTTCTTACTCCCCATCGAAGGTGACTTAAACTGTGCCAGCCTTTCTTACCTTAAATAAAACTATTTAAATAGTTGTCTTTTCATGTGGGACATATGAACTGTGTCATGGGTTCTTTTTTCAGCCTCTTTGTATTGTGACTCATTCAGTTCTAAATTGAGTTTTATTAAAACGAACTCTGAATATCAGCACGTGTTGCCTAATGTTATTTATTGTTAGTGACACATGACAACTTGTAATTACTCTAAAATGTTCTGTTTACTACATTTTTAACGAACAGTACTCCCCAGTATTTCACCAGCACAATGCATGGTGTATATCAGTTGTTCTGAAGACAAGAAGACCAAGAGGTGAAGGTAAAAGTGTTTCTCTTTTCCCTTTGAAGAGTGTCTTTGTACAAGGTCTAGGACATCTTGTTGAAGACATCTTGTTGACCAAAGATGATGAAGGAGCTAACAGAGCTATTTCTTATCTTCATCCATCTGATCGTCTTTATCTTCATCTATCAATCCATGAGTGAGTCTCTATGAAATTTTGAACTAAGTAAAATGAATATCATGTTCCTGAGAAAACTCTTTATGGACGAGCACCTTGAAACCATAAAAATTTGTCCTGTGGGAAATATGTGTTTTATCCTGTGAGAGTTTTTAATAGCTGACTGACAATGAAAAATACACAAAATGAAACTTAAAACTTTTTCATGAACACTCACACAAAGCAACAAAATAGAAGCTGAGAAAAATATTAACCTGTTATTAATTTTTCACCAAAAAAAAAAAACAAAAAAAAAAATCACCACCTGTCAAAAGTTTGGAGGTGTTTCCAAATTTTTAAATATTGATTTTTTTATTTATTCATTACTTAGTTTCAGTGTGATGGATGTCTCACTGATGTCCACTGAACTGGATATTTTACAAATACACCATTCTCACCCATACATATACTTGACAACAGCTTTTCAATACCGGTGTCCACTGTTGTAGACGGTATGCATGAATGGGTTCAACACTGCAAAACTGATATGATTTATCTCTGAGCAATTCTCATTAAAGGGAGAATTCTGTTAGATAAATCAGTTTTACTGAACATCACTAAAGAACTAGACACTGTGGAGGAAATCATGATAATGTACATTCTCAAGAGGCAGCACAGATGGTGGTCTGTTCAGCCATTAAATACACTGCAGCTTCTCATTTTTATTTGTTCTTTTGTCTGGTGGCATGCAAGCTATACTGTGCATCACAGCCCTGTGGTTTCTGGTGGTTCTGCCTGTTTGCTGCATTTGGTTATGCATCCACAAGCTCTCTGAAAATGGACTGTAAAGGATGTGGAAGATGGTCAAAGGGCTGTATGTATGCATATTTAACATAGAGGCTTAACAGTCCCACCAATTAGGATAAACATGACATAAAAAGATGGTAGGCTACTTCTTTTATGAAGCAAAATCAATCAATCAATCAATCAATCAATCAATCAATCAATCAATCAATCAATCAATCAATCAGTCATAAATGGTCTGTACTTGGTCTGTACTTCAATCAATCAATCAAGGTTATAATAGTTTTGGATTTTTTTTTATTAGTTTTAGTTTTTATTTTCTTTTGACTATTTTTTCAAATTCAGTTTTAATAGTTTTTCGAGCAGATTTTCTAGTTTTTATTAGTTTTCATTCTTTGAAAATGCTTAGTTTTAGTTTAGTTTTTATAAGTTTCAGTATTTACCAGGTGCAAAATTCAAAATAATCAGAATAAACACTGTATAATAAAAATGAAAAACAATACAATTTTTAAAAACTGTATCAGAAGGAATGAACAGCCATCGACAAATCAAATACGACAGCCCAAAAGATAGCAGCCTTGTTTACAAAACTGTGTGCAATGCTGCTTCTGAGATAGCGTGCTAGGTAAAAATCAACAAAACCAACATACTAAAGACACGCATCAACAAAACCAACATACTAAAGACACGCATCAACAAAACCAACATACTAAAGACACATCAACATAACATGAATCCATTCAAGACAGTTCACAGTTCTTGGCAGCCAGGAGTCTAAAGGAGCTCAAACTAACTAATTGCAACCTCAAAAACCCAACAAACTCTTTAACCCTCTGGTGCATGAATTATTACAAAACAGTACCACATTTTTTAAAATAAAATATTTTACTTCTACAGACATGCACGTTGATGTTTTTCTATTTTTTAATCTTATCTCAACTTTTACTCAGTGTGTTGATTTTTCTATTTTATCAATGAAAATATTTATAAAATAACATCTTGTCATATTAATATAATATAAATTTTCTATAAAAACACCTGGATCATTTTCTTGTCCTGTTTATCACTGAGGCAAACTTGGTAATTACGATGTGTACTATGTCAAATGTAGTTATTCTTTATATGTGGCAGAGTATTGGTGACTCACTGATGTCCAGTGAAGTTGCTAATGTACGATCCACACCCATGCATTCATTTAAAAACAGCCTTTAAATGTGTGTCTACCGTAGTGGACACTATGCATCAAAGGGTTAATTAATTCAACTGAAACAGCTCATGATTAACTACGTAAAGAATTGCACTGGAGGTGCAGCAGCTTTAGTACAAATCACTGCAGCTTATTAACAGTACAGCACCTCATGTTACATTCATGATAAAGTGAAAGCAGTGAATACTTTAGACACTGAAAGTGCACGTGTCTGGTCGACCGCAGAGCCAGCAGCTGGTTAAGATACTGATGTATCTCAGCTGGATGCTGATGTGCTTTTCTTTTCTATGCTAAACGTACATAACCTGCTGCCCAACATTGTAAACAAAAACGAATTTAAGCCTCTCATATTCAGCTTTTCAAGATTTTGGGTGTGACTGTGTGTGTGTGTGTGTGTGTGTGCATGCGTGTGTAACTGATAATGTGTGTGTGACTAACGTTCCCTCCCCATGCTGCTCGGCCGGGCTGAAGCTTCTCTTTATGGAGAGGGGGGCAGAGAGGCTACCTGGTCCAGGGACTCCTGGTTAGCCTTCTTTCACAGCTTTTCAAATGGATTTTCAGATTCGTGGTTTTTCCTTCCACATATTGAACCACCTGATTCTTCTACAAGGCACATTTATCTTTGGCATGCTAGCCGGTGCGGGCGGACACGCTGTTGACACATGACGTCACGAACCTTTAGGTGCCGTACGTCGCAGACATCTGGCGTAAATCCGGCAGAGCGAAGTAAATCGATTTCATATCAACCCGAGGACTTATTTATGTATGACATTTTTGCTAAAATTTTAGTTGGTTTTAGTTTGTTTTGTAAACACACAGTACCGTTTCAGTCAGTTTTCATTTTTTTAAAAACTTTCAGTTAACGAGAACTTTTTTTAATTATAGTTTTCCTTTTTTCGTTAGTTTTTGTTGCAGTCTAACTTCTTTAAACATATGGCACAAAAAAACAAACAAACAACAAAACAAAAACAAAGTAAAACAAAAAATCATGAGCTTCCAGTGTTTCTACTGTTTTATCAACTGAAAGATGAAGTGTGACTCCGGTCAAACTCAGGAAAAAGAAAGTGATTCAACAGGTGCGTGGACATCGAGCATGTTAAGTAAAAAGTGTAGATATAATGATAACTGCACTAACAGGTTTAGAAACAAAGGGACTAGAAAGAGTTCAATGCAGGTAAAATTACATTTGTCGTTACCATCTTCATGGTAGCTGGTCATAGATCAGGTTGGTTTACAGTGTTGAAGGGAGGTTGTCTCCCCCTCGGAGTTAAGTTAAGCAGAACTTAAGCTCTTTCTGGTGAAGACCATCCTTTACATACCTGAATGTTGCTTGATTCGTTCAAAAGAGAGGCTCTGTAGTCCGGGTAAAGTTGTGTTATTCCTCCCGGTAGCTGAGTTTGTCCTGACACTCTGTTAATTATTCTGATGGTAGTGGTGAAATTTCACAACCATGAGTCTCAGTCTGCATTTGGACCTGGAGCAGACTGACACATTGGTCCCAGTCTGGGGTTGTGGAACAAGTCGCCTTCCAGGACCTGGGTTAGCATTAGCCAAAGCCAAAAAAATTGGTGGGACGGTGCCTCATTATTTTTTAAACTCGAAGAGGGGCAGTGTGGCTAAAATATCTGTGTTCTCTACAAACTGGGTAAAAAGGAAACAAAGCATATCAGCCTACCTTGAACATGTCTACTTCCCTCTCAAGCTAAACCAGAAGTCCTAATGCTTCGTTCACATATTCATGTTTTTTCTGGGGAACATGACTGTGATTTCATTGCCTGATGGTACTCTGTACTTTTTAATCTTCCTGTAATAAATTAGTCTGTTCCTTCAATTTCAACTCAAATAAAATGGTCTATATTGAAAAGACAGCAGTTTAATTTAATCATGAGTCATCGAGTAGATCATTTAGAGTGTCCAGCAGAGAAACTGATGACACTTTTGTGTGGTAGTGAAGCCAAAATACATCCCAAACTTTTAATTCTCTCTTAAAAACTGTGGCTCTTAGCTCTCATTCAACAATCAGCCATGAATCACTGTGGATGTTTTCATTTGACAAAGGAGAAAGGGTGCATGGACATAGAAATGAGGAAGGACGTGTCTTTACCACTGTCCAGCCAAGTCCTGACTTATCTGTACAAACAGCTGAGAGATTTATCCTCTCTGTACTTTATCTGCAAAACAATATCACTGCTATACGTCCCACCTTATAACTCATTTCAGCTGGGCAGGAGGAGGTGATGAGGCAGGAGGAGATGCTGAGGCAGGAGGAGATGCTGAGCCTGGAGGAGATGATGAGCCAGGAGGAGATGATGAGGCAAAAGGAGATGATTTGTCAGGAGGAGATGATGAGGCAAAAGGAGATGATGAGGCAGGAGGAGATGCTGAGGCAGGAGGAAATGATGAGGCAGAAGGAAATGATGAAGCAGGAGGAGATGATGAGGCAGGAGGAAATGATGAAGCAGGAGGAGATGCTGAGGCAGGAGGAAATGATGAGGCAGGAGGAGATGCTGACACAGGAGGAAATGATAAGACATAAGGAGATGATGAGGCAGGAGGAAATGATGAGGCAGGAGGAGATGCTGACACAGGAGGAAATTATGAGGCAGGAGGAAATGATGAAGCAGGAGGAAATGATGAGGCAGGAGGAGATACTGAGGCAGGAGGAGATGCTGAGGCAGGAGGAGATGATGAGGCAGGCGGAGATGCTGTAGCAGGAGGAGATGCTGAGGCAGGAGGAGATGTTGAAGCAGGAGGAGGTGATGAGGCTGGAGGAGATGCTAAGGCAGGAGGAGATGATGAAGCAGGAGGAGACGATGAAGCAGGAGGAGATGATGAGGTAGGAGGAGATGATGAGGCATGTTTGACATGTACTTGTGTGCGTTCACGTTTCTGTATGTATGTCTTACTAATCCAGTTCCATTCTGTTTTTTTTCTGTCTTTGAGCTGCACCACCCGTCCATTTCTCCCCTTGGTTTCTGTTTGTCGAGTTCTGTCCTCGACCTTGTGCTAACTTTATTTCCTGTTACCTCTCTTTCCCGAGCCGAGCTAGGCCATAAAACTTGAAATTTGTTGTCAAAATCAAACTAAACTAATCCAAAAGGTCTACATCTTGATGTCAGTCCCTGAACAAAGCCGTTTGGATCACGTTTTGCTCCTTTACATATTCTTTCCACTCTGACATACACAATATTGAAAATAAACATGTATCGTGAGTGTAAAAACAAAACAAATAAACAAACTAACTAAAAAATACATATCCAATGCCCTTGGATGGGTGTGTGCATTCCACTCCAAGGATGTTTGTTTTAGTGCATTTTCCACAATTAACAAAAATGAACAAGTACAAAAAGGACAAGCTTTCCAGTCCACTTGTTTTTATTTATCTCTGTTTAACCCACATGTGTAAATATGTGCATTCTAGTATGTACTGTCTATTTCTATGTGTTTAAAAACTACATACAGAAGAGCAGACATCAGCAGAGGCTGAATTTCTGTCATAAATAGGCTGCAGCATTTTTGTAGCAACTTTTTGCCAAAGGGCTGAAATGCTGCTGATTAAGCTCCTTTTGCATTAAACCAAACATGAACAATCAGACCTAATTTATTTCCTCTGCAGCTTCTCTTTCTCGCTCTCTACACACCAAAACTTCTCTTCTGACCACAAGAAATATTTTACAATTTTTGTGCAGACTGAAATGAAATCTAAATGCTTCTCTCCTGGCTTACAGCGTCATGGCTAACCACCGTGCAACACACACCACAAACTACAACAATCACACATTTCCAAACAGTGCGGGAAGCCAGAGCAAAAGTGCTCTCATTAGCTGTGTCATTGTGAGAAGCTGAGCAGTAAATAAACCAGAGAATTGTCCTCTACAGTCGTCGCCATTTACTCTCCCTGTTCTGCTCCCTCAATTTGTTGGAGTCCATTGTGAGACATTTAATCAGGCCCAAGTAGCAGGACCACACACTGGCCACTAATTTCTCAGAGACGTTTTCTCTGATTGAGTAAATGCTCTTTAGTTAGATAGATTCTTCTGGGTGGTCTTGGCTCTGTCATTTTTTTCTTTTTTTTTTTTGTGTGTGTATTTGTATTTACCCAAGTTGAACCAAAGCTCAAAGATTAGTAGTGGATGGTGTCTCTGGTTTGCTGCCTCTTCATGAACTTAAAGTAGCTGATAAACTCAGGATCTTTGAGTAATGACGTATTAAATCTCCAGTTTCTAGTTGCTGGTTTATTGTTCTTACTTCTCAGAGTGAATGATACTGGTGTGTGATCACTAATGCTAATAGGATGGATTCTGATTTCTGACATGTCA
>JBAFTB010000014.1:31545669-31565121 GCA_037177355.1 Melanotaenia trifasciata | reverse complement strand
ATAGATAGATAGATAGATAGATAGATAGATAGATAGATAGATAGATAGATAGATAGATAGATAGATAGAATGATAGATAGATCTCCATCAGGACGTTGTGTTGTTGGCGTGCAGCATCTGAACTGATGACGTCGTGTTCAGCATCGGCAGGTAACAGACGTGGACTTTGCTTTGCTTTTAAACTAATATATTTAGTAGATAGAACTTCGTTTTAGTGTAGTTGTTATTAATACTGGATTAAGTCAGATGAACTCTGCAGTGCAAAATGTTCAAAAAATAAATAAATTAGAGGAAATTCGTTGTCTGCAACTTTGCAATTTTACTTTTACTTTTGGAGCTATAATAGTTGAGATTACCTTTTACTTTTTTAAAGTATTTTTTAAATTTTCCATTTATTATATATAATTCACATAAGATAAAAAAAAAAGGTTTCTAATGATTTTAATAAGTAACAAAAATAAAAGAAATTAGAGATAAACTATAATATTATGTCCATTTTCCAATCAACAAACTAAAATATCTCAAACTGTCTCTTGTTTCATCTCATTGTTTCTCTTTAGGATAAATAATATTTTGTTTTAGATTTTTTTTAACAAAGCAAAAAAAAAAAAAAAGAAAAAAGAAAAGAAAAAAAAATATCTCATGTCTCCTTGGTGATCTTTAACTCCAAATATGAGGAAACCAGTCCATCAGGTCTCCATATGGACCTCATATCAGCAATAATCCACCTTTTACCATCATTTCTGTGTCTAGACAGCATGTTCCAGACGTAAAACACAGTTTAGCTGTTAGAATGATGATGAAGGATTTATTAATGTTGGCAGTGTCATGTGACTGCTCATCCCAGTGTTTAGTTATCCAGGCAGCTGCTGCAGCGCAACAAAGAGGTCGGTGGTCTGATGTAATTTAAGCTAAAAACACCAACTTCCTGCTGCGTTCAGGGACATCAGCCCATCCCACATCCACACCAACTTCCTGCTGCATTCAGGGACATCAGCCCATCCCACATCCACACCAACTTACTGCTGCGTTCAGGGACAACTTCCTGCTGTAAACTATTTATGCTTCATCACTTACTTTAAGGAAGCTGGACTGGAGTCATCATGTAGGTGATGGCACACTTTATAATCATTCATTCATCCTCTGAACCACTTAGTCCATTACGGGTCGCTGGTAAGCTGGAGTCTATCCCAGCATTAACAGGTGAGAGGCAGGTACACCTGGACAGGTCACCAGTCCATCGCAGGGCCAACACATAGGAGACAAACAACCATTCACACACACTCCTAGGGAGAATTTAGAATTTGACCCTAACATGCATGTCTTTGGACGGTGGGAAGAAGCCGGAGAACCCGGAGAGAACCCAACCACACACAGGAAGAACATGCAAACACCACAGAGAAAGACCACCACCCTCAAGGTTCGAACCTCCCCCCCAGCCAAGATTCGAACCAGCGACCTTGTTGCTGTGAGGCTGCGGTACTAACCACCACACCACTGTGCACCGTATGAAATTTATCTTCTAATTTATGCGGTGTTTATCAAGTTTCTTCTACAACCACACGAACTTACAGCAAACTCAGATTTATCAGCTTTGTTTTACTTCTACAAACTCACATCATTCCAGAGGCAACAAGTTTGCAGGTTTTTTCCTAGAGGAGCCAACTCATTAGATTTTTCAGTGCACAGCTAACAGTGTAAATTCTCCAGCATTGAACCTGCAGCCTCGTCTGCCTGCACACTCAGAGGTTAACAGAGCAGTTGGTGTCTGGAAAAAGCTTCTGAAGCTTTGTGGAATGTATTAGCTGGACTTAAAATAATTAATGAAATCTAACAAGACCAACTGAAAACATAGCTTACCTGTATGTGCTTCGTTCAGAATAGTCGAGGAGTTCTTGACTGCCAGGAGCTCGTGGTTTTTATGTTGGCACAGGACTGGCCAGCCATCCTTCTTGGGCAGACGGTGTCAAACAGTTCTTGTAAATAAGACCACGGGTGGGGATGGCTCCATCTCTCCACCTCACTAACTTTCAAGTTGTTGTGGTTAGGGATGAGAATTAACAAGATGTTATTGATATTAATGTCATGATCAATTCTGCCTATTGATTCAATTCTTTACCAATTCCTGACCCAGCTTTCTATGATGGAAAAAAACTGTCCGACCATTTAAGATCCTAAAAAGAATAAACTGAGTTTAAAATATTTATCAACTCCACACAAACAATGTAAAGAGAATAATTCAGGTCAGTAACATCCATGGACGCCAAAACTACCGTTCTGCTCTAAAAAACAAGGGAAAAATATATCATTTAATATAAAACTCTTCAGATGTTTATTTCATTTAAAAATGAAATAAAATAAACACTAAGCACCTGAGTTCTACTGCTGTTTTTCTTCCTGCTGATTCCACCAAACGTTGAAGTGATCACCATCATTCAGGATGTTTTTCTGACCACATTTCTTCCTGGAAGACGACGGTTCCCACTCTTCTTCCAGTTTATAATAATGTGTTTAGGAGTTTTCTCTGCTTGATGCCAGCGATCTGACCCTTCTGAAACAGACTTCCACACGGTTGTTTAAGACATGAGAAGCTGATCGTTGCATCAGTTGGGGTTAAATGACTCGTTGCAGCAGAAACATCATCACCCATGCTTGAATTATCCAGTGGGAGCCTCCCACCTGTTTGCTTAGTTAAATCCAGGTGGTGGATTTTTTTGTTTTTTTGTTTGTGGACGGGCAGTGTAGTTTTCCGTCATTCTGACCCGAGTTTATGTGTAAACACAAACATCAAACTCACCAAGAACATCCAGAGGTAACAGGTTCGGACTGAAGATCACAGTCCTGATCAAGCTCTGCAGATGTTTGATTACATGTCAATCAAATGACATTCAATTCAATTCTATTAAGTTTGGGTGAAAACTTGGTGAAATGATTGTATTTATTTAGGTATTTTTTGCTTAAGTTCGTTGTTTCCAAATTGTTAGACAATTGGTTGGTCATGTTTTAAGAAGTCTTCCTTGTTGGAGAAGAACATGTTGATGTTTGGCATTATCATAAAAGATATTAGAACCATTTTAAAAAACATATCTGATTAAATGCATTCAGTCGCAGCTATAATCTAGATTATTTACCCCAGAAAAAAAAAGGTTAACGGGATTTCTGATTAGCTGCAAACTTTAGGAATCTACAGGAAACTTTGGCTCTGATGGAGCTCTGATTGCCAGGATGTGCATCTTTTTCTTTAAGCAGCAACGTGTGACAGCGGCTGGAAGTCTGTCTGACATGTTTACACTACATTTAGATCAAACAACTGGCTGATTTCCACTTCTCTGCTTTACAGACAGTGAATAAAATCTTTCTCAGTCATCAGCCTCACTTGATTCATATATTTCTCTGGTTCCTGTATTTATAACCTTTACATCACTATAGAAACCACGGTGGAGGCAACTCTGCAGCCACGAGATCATCAGCTTTCACCAAACCTAGACTTCGCTAATGAATCTGATCTGTCTTTTAGCATTGCCATGTGGTGTAGAGGGCTGTTATCAACAACTAATGAACGTGTAATGAATGAGCTTTTCAAACAGAGGGCAGGATAACAAATGTGTTGCAGATGCTTGGACTGAACTCATAGATCAAACAGGAAATACTCTCATGTGTTCTGACTTCATGGATGAGGCATCAGTTTGTTTCAGCTGAGACGGCTTAAGATTAAACCTTGGACATGATGTTTCATGTTTGTGTGTGATGCTGGTGGCTGAGCAGGAGAAAGTATTTGACCCCTGCTTTTAATTAAGACAGACATTTGCAGAAGCCTGAGATGTTTAACATTCTTTTCATCATAAGAAAACAGAAGTTGTGTATCTGTATTCTCTCGCTGGTGAATCAACTAATTCTGCAGCTGCTCATTGGACTCCTGCAGTACAAGTCAAACATCTCTGGCATTTTCCTTCTCTTCACACACAGCACAAATGAAAAACATCCATTTATTACCATCTGGTGTAACTTAAATTCCAGGCCCCCTGTCCTAACACCATCAGCCTCATTTGGAAAAGAGGAAAACTGAAATGGAGAAATCTACACTGGGAAGCCAACAGGAACCATGAATTACACACCCTCTCATCAAGTCCCATTGCAACGAGTAAGCCTGTTCACCCAGAGGAGGCCTCTCAGCAGGCCTCATC
The DNA here is from genome assembly GCA_037177355.1 of Melanotaenia trifasciata. Taxonomy (NCBI): domain Eukaryota; kingdom Metazoa; phylum Chordata; class Actinopteri; order Atheriniformes; family Melanotaeniidae; genus Melanotaenia; species Melanotaenia trifasciata. Next base: position 31,560,937 of record JBAFTB010000014.1, on the reverse strand, counting down.
AGTAAGCTTGTACTTCTCTAATACATGTACGGCGCTCTGTCAGCCCCCCTCTGCCACCAACCTACCCAGCCGTTATTACAAACCCCACACTCCGGCTCACCACTGTTTCCCTGAATGGATGGTAGATTAAAGGAGGAAATTCCTGTTTATGCATCCACCACAGATAAAAATGAATCAGCATTTTTCAGTGAGAAATCCAACATCTTTGTCATTTTACTTACCTGCCTCGGTAGGCATTCAGCCTTGCACATGGCTGCTGCTGCAAGGTGCTCCTTAAGGTTGAACTTTATAACTTCCTGACCTCAAAACTGCTAATCAGACTCGTTTTAATGACACAGTGACCAGACGTTGAAACTTTTTCCTACTCTTTACAGCTGAGTTTCACTTTATGCACCTCACCACACGCTAGCAGCTGGATATCCGTACGCTGGCTGTTCCATCAAAGAAACACAAGAAGACATTATTGAAGGAAGAGAGAAAAAGAAAAGAGAGACAGCAAGAAATAAGACAAGAGTCAACATCAGCCTAACATTTAATCGCTGGAGAGCATAAACGTTAGTCTGATGTTGACTCAGCTGCAGAAAAGCTGCACTAAGAAAAGCTGACAAAGTTCAATAGTGCTTCTTTAAACCGTGCATTTCTGCTCATTACAGGTCTTTTCATTTCTTTCCTTTTGTTTTTTTAAACAAAATTACTTTCTGTGAATGTTTATTATTATTATTATTATTATTATTATTATTATTATTATTATTATTATTATTATTATTATTATTATTATTATTATTTTTTGATAACTGTAATGTTATCTCAGACAATATTTATGACAACATATGAAAACGTTGTCCCAAGAGAATTATCAAGTATATTAAACATGCTAAATTAAAAGCCTAACATGGGACAGAAAGAAGAAAGTCTTCTGCACTGACACTCACTAGAACAGGTTTGTAAACTGTGTTGTTGTGTAGGTTTAATACTAATAAATACAGTTATGTGTTTTCCTTCAGATCGCTGGTGCTGCTGTTAATTGTGCTGTTGTTCACGTTTTCCTCAGTTTGTCTTCTTTTTTCGGTGTATTTGTTTGCTTGTGTTTGTTAGTTAGTTAGTTTGTTTGCTATCTCCTTTTTCTCCTCCTCACTCCCTCCATTGTTTCCCCTTGTCAGGTCCAGTATTAAATGTAATGTAGAAATATCTCACATAAAAACAATAATCGGTTGTCAAGAAGAGCCTTTTTTTCTGAGCTGCAGTAAGATGATGATCTGGATGAAAACCTCAGTGTCCATATTCTTTAAGTCGGTGTTGAAGAAGGTTTCAGCCTTCAGATTCTGAGGCTTTGCTGTAGAATGACAGCTGCCAAAGCTGTTCAAGATGTGGTTTACATTGGATTTGATTAAATGAACTTACAGATGAAGTACAGATGTGAAAGCAATTCTAAGATCCCAAACATTCCAACAGGATTTATTGTCAGTGGTCAAACAAGTTTGGAGATGTCCTCCTCCATAATTTATCTCAGCAGCATTAGTGGCTGACATTTTCCTCATCATACCATTGATGATTAGCTGTAAGAACACTTTTTACTTTTGTAAACTGAAGTTGGACAACACTCTCCGTTCCAGATGAGACAGTGCAGTGTCACCACGTGCATCTTTATTCACCAATACGCAGAGTTGACTCACCATCAGCTGATTGTGCTGCGTCCCAACCAACCAAATGCAGTTGCAAAGGCCAGTTCTCCTTTAGCTCTACGTACCTTTTGGAGGGACTTCAGCAAACCTTTAACAAACACAAAAGCTGAAACAAAGCGGGGCGTCACAGACATGATCTGGCATGCCAGATCATCAGTTTTATCAGTTTCTGCATCACTGTCGGCCGTTTAACTTCAGTCGTCACATCTGCTGCTTTTAGGACAGAAATTATCACCATGGAGACGGTTGATGAGATGATGATATATGAATTCTACATTATGATCTAGAACATGGTAGAGATGACTTAGAACACCATATATATGCCTTTCAGGGGCGCGACATCATTACACATTCTACTTTACTTCCACCATTTTGAGTACTGAGAGGCTCAGTGTTCGGTACGGATGAATATTTCTCATTTTAATCCACGAGAATTACAAAGATACAACAAAAAACAGCTGTTATTGGATGCGATCCTTACCAACTGTTACCATCATTTGACAAGCTACCGGATTTTTCCTTTCATGACATTTATATCTACCTCACACACAACCCATTTCCGTACACAGGAGAAGGTCTGGAAGCTTTCAAATGCACGGATGCTTGTCGATATTTCATGGCAGGCTGGGTCATTGAACCGAAAATATGGCATCTCAAAGACAAGAAGATCTTTTTGCTAAAAGAAAGGGAAGTTGGTCTGGTAGTCAACTTTATGTGAACAATAAGTCTATGTAGCTGTTAGCACTGCACAGGAGGAGGCTACCACAGTATAAATAATCTACCAAGTTACAGAGCAAGACTGATGAGCGATGTAAGAGTGATGTTAAGGTCCTAAATAAACTATTTTAGAATTACAAGCGGTGGGTGAACGAGCATTGAAACTCACCTGATACAAAATGTACACTGCACAGACGGCTACTGGCGTCCAGTTAGCCCTCCTGATCGCTGAAAGCCATCTCTGACGATGTTCTTCTTCCTTCACTAATGGATAAAAAAATATATCTCAGTCTTGTTTCTTTTTGTCACAACTGCACAGCATTCTGACGGCATCTTCGACCACCTGTGTGGTGCAGGAGCTCAATATGGCGGCGGCTAGTGTTCGAACGCAGTGGAACGTGTCTGTGTGTGTATTTGCAGCATCAGCTCGTTCTGGTGATACAATACAGTAAAAATGGGCAGATTTCAAGCATGGTCGCAAATGGTGATTAATCATGATTCATTTTTAAGCTGTGATTGATCTGATTAAAAAATGGAAGTGTAATTTAGTTAAGTTAAAATAAGCTAAATTCTGCAGTGTTTGTCCTCCTTCAGTGAACATTGGTTTTAAATAAATTCAAGATACACTTAATGAGCACATGTCTGTGGTGTGACCTCTCAGGCTGATTATAATGTGTGTACCCCTTCATGGCTGTAAATAAGTTAAATGTATGAAATCGTTTTACCATTTAAATAATAATCTACATTTGAAATAAAATAATTACTGCTGTATACTTATATATTAAGACCTAATTTCTGTAAGATCAATGATGAGTATTTGTAGGCAAAAAAGGAAATATTTTTGTGTTTATAGTTTTAACTGGAGAGAGGCTGATAATTGTACTAAATTACAGGTGAACATGGTGATATACATACTGTAGATGTTCACTGCCTTACATCACGTGTAGTAAAATGTTTTTGTAGTCAGAAGAGGTTAATTGTGAAATCAGCTGCAGGGAGATGTTGTAGATTAATTCTAGGACTGGAAGCTGCATCAACATAAATCTACAGCGCTCTGTAATAAAGCGCTCCCATCCAGAGGGTCAGTGGTGCTCGATGAGTGACGAAATGAGAGCGTTCCTGGTTTTGATGAATGGGTGGATCCCTGTCAGAGATGATCTTCTGCTGTATGGGTTATTTTCCTCAAGTGGATAAAGGCTGACGCAGCCACTTCCTCCAGCCCGCCTGTGTTAGCACCGGCTTGCTGTCCCGCGTGGTGTTCAACTCTAGAGGAAAACGACTGCCACAGTTTGTGTCATTGATGAGTTAGCACAAAATAAAATGTTCTAACAAGCTGTGATATTAAAGTAAAAGAGGCGGGGAATATGTTCTAATGACTGATCCTTCACTGTAAGGACTGGAATGGAATAAAAAACTTTTTTAATCCCATCTCATTGTATCGGTGGGTCATATTCTGTACCGGTGTGTAGCTGGAGGTTTTTTATTTAGAAACCGGGATCTTCATGATTATTTGACTAAACGTTGACCCCTCCCCACCTGTTATTAACAAACAGGGCAATTAAAATGCAAATTGTTTAGTTTAAAGGCATTTTCATTCACCCACTTATTTTTTTCTTTTTAAAGTTCTTACTTATTATTCCTCCGTACTTCTGAAGAAAGTAACTGTAAGGCTGAATTGCAGCTTTTTGTTAGAAGACAGGCAATCTAAAAGTAGTAAAAATAGACGAGCACGACAGCCCGGTGCTGCAGACGGTGAGTTAAATCAGGAAATCTAATCTAAATAAGGTGTTGCAAATGTCACCAGCAAGAGATTAATATTGACTGAGGGAAATTAAGGCTCTTGGGGGAGAAAACAGTATGAAACAGTTGAGATTGAAAAGGCACCAAGAATTCATTCAATTTCCCATCTGCCTCTCAGTTGCTCCATTCAATATAGCTCAGTTTCAGTGGGAAACAGTGTTTCATTGGCGTGCTGCTGGGAGACAAAGTCAAGACAAAAGGTGGCAAAAACATTTACTGCATCAAGCCGCCGCAGCTAAATACAGAAACATTGTTATTGATGGATTTCTGCAGTGACAACAGTAAACTCATTTTTCATGCATCGGATCACCATCAGCCTCATGGTTCTTTTCCTCTGTGTCTCATCGTTGTGTTTGTCGTCTATTCTTTCCACGCTTGCTCACTCACATACCTTCCAATTTCACACATTAGCCAATTACAAACAGGAGGTAATCAAATCTTCCCTTTCAAACGCGCACGCTGGTCATCTGCTGGGCTGGAGGGGTGACATTAGTTCTCCATCAACGCTGATCTCTGGGCTTAAATTTCTATTGCATTATCGGGCTTGGCTGGGGCAGGTTAATTAGATTTGTCTTTAACGCAGCTGCTCGATGACGGTTTGAAAGGACTGCGGCTGCTGACTGTGAAGGGGCATCCGAAGCGCGCAGCAGATTTCTGTCCAGCCACGCTCACGTGCATCTTCCTTCATTCATGGAAACCTCATGCTCGTGTTTGTGTCTGTGTAAATGAAATACATTTAACATAATTACAGCGATGAAGGGGTAAATACATTCTACTCAGCCAGTGTTTTGCTCTGTGTGGTGGAAGGGTCAAGGGTTGACGGTTGGATGGAGCCAACAGGAAGTAACATCTGTTGTCTGATGTCTGACGAGGATGGATTGCATGACTGATGGACACGGGGGGCATCTGGGGTACCCAGGTCAAATGGTGCTCTCTTAGAGGTCAGTATTAGTCAGTGCCCCGACACAATTTTCTACTCTCGAGGGCCAATCAACTTCAAACATGGGCTCGATACGGGGTGGGGGTGTAATTGTGTAATCAAATCAACTTCTCTGACTGGAGCACCCCTCTGTGTTCTTTTGCTAAAATTTCCCCTCAACTCTTTCTTTCTGTCACAGCCCCAGAACTGAGAAGAAGGAAACAGAATGAACAGATTAAACAGGTAAAACAAAGATGTTTGAAGCAACCAGTAATGTAATAATGGCCAAAAACATCATTTTGTTCATTTTAAATGTAATAAAGCAAATAACTATAACTAGAGCTTGTTCTAACCTGAACAGCTAATAATATAATACTGCTTAGATAAGCCTGCATTTCTCAGAAGAACCAGGATCTTGAGCGGGTTTTGTGCATCTTTGCTCAGTAAAAGTGGTTACGGTTACATTATTGGCCGTTATTTCATTACTGTTGCTGCAGCGCTGTGTAAAATACTGAATGTTGATTTTGTCTCCAGTCACAAAAACAGTGAAAGACAAAAAGGGATTCTTATGGAAATATGACGCTCTGCTATTTTGTCACATGTCCAGAATGACACGTGCACTTCTGCCACTTCTGAAGGCGAATCTGGGCCAATAACGGAAGTAGACCCATCATCGCCACAATGACCCTTTTCAGAAAAGCGACGGGGGGAGTTTACTTTTTGATCACCGATAAATGTTGTGTTTGGTGGCCGTAGCTCATTTCCAGTCAGAAATGGTAAACCATGGGGGGGGTCACCCTGGTCTCTAACATCTGTATGCCATCTAAACACGACTCTTAGGAAGTTTAATCTGCTTTCAATCAGTTTAAACCGGCTGACTGTTGTTGAGCTCAGACAGGGGGCGAAGATAACGGGTCTGTTTATCTCTTTTAATGTTCAGTTAGTAACACATACAGGGTCTTGGAGGGGTTTTCATGGCAGGGGTGCTTATTACGGCACAACAGCGGTCCCCATACCACAGTCCCTCCCAGCTATGGTAAGAATAGGAGACGTTCACCTCTGCACCCAGACTGAAAATGAAGCTGCTGCAGGCTGATCCCACCCTGGCTTACAGTCAGGTTTTAATAATGTCTGTGTCGACCATAGGCACAAAAATGTTCATGTTCAAATGTCATATATATAAAATACATATGTAAGATAAAAAAAGACTAAATGAATGAAAACCCTACAGCAGAGGCGGTCCTGGCTTCTTTAACACCCTGGGTGAATGTCCAGCTTCAGTCCAGGGAGTAGTCACATTAAACAATCATCATTATTTCCATAACCAAGCGGTCCTCCTACACACATTACATAAACATATCAAACACGTGATGCTCGTATGTGACAGCAGATAGATGCAGAGGTTTTGACAGAAGCAGCTGCCTCCACCACAGTGAAACAGTTAAAGCTCAGATACCAGCATTATTAAACATCAGCATTTTCCAGATAACTTTGCTCATGGATGGCTGCAGCATGCTTGTAAAAACAGCCTGAAGTTGCCACGTTGTAAAAAGCATCTTCATGCATGTACTCTGAGAGTTTCGGCTTAAATGAGGCTTTGTGTGTTTGTCAGTTGCTCTTCAGAATGACATGCAGCCACTTAAAGGCAGCTGCCTCCTGAGTGGCGGACGATACAGCGATCTGGGTGAGCTTGTTAAAGGACAGCCTCGAGGCCAGCTTTCTCAAATTACTCATGTGTGGTGAGGAGGAGGGCAGCCGCTCTCCTGTGTGGCTTTACTTAATTGCAAAAGGCGATGAAGACCCCCCCGACCCACACCCACACACACACCTTCCCACCCAATGTCTGCACTTATTGGGTACAATTTCATGCATGAGAAATGTAAAGAGCAGCACCTTGCATCATGTACATGTTCCACATATCGTGGGAGAGCTGATGGAACATCTCAACCTGCTTCCAGTTCTTCCCTGAGCTACAGCGGATATCCTTACGCTCTCCTATCACTGTGTTTCTCAGGGGTATCAGTGTAAAAAATGAATATCCTATAATTTATCCTCTCCGCTCTGGGCACTCTTTCATTTACAACCTTTCCATATGAAATACTAAAGATCTTTCTCTCGCCATCTCTGGCTCAGAAATAAGTGAGAATTTATGGAAAGGTCAAAATTAAATTAAGAGAGATGGAACCTGCAGAGGAGGCATCCAAATGACCATCACTTCATAAAAGTTACAGATGTGTGTCCGCGCTGCGGTGGATCTTGGATTTGTTTCCATTAACAATGAGGTTATGGAGAGTATTACATGCATTTTCACAGAGCTTGAGTAACTGATACGCTATTTCCCTTATCCTCTAAGCCCTCCAAGTGTTAGAGCACAATGACAAAAATGCATGTTGATAATAAAAAAAGCAAAAGATAGGACTGCTGTCTTTTTGGAACAGCTGTCAAATAAAAAGGCCTGACGACAGACTGCTTCTCAGCATTCGTGCAGCTGTGGATCTGAATGGTGTTGGATTGCAGTCATTTCATGCAGCTGATGCTGTTCGTGTGTGCGCGATCATGTGGACGCATTCATGAGAAAGTGTGATTAAATCTATGCACAGTGTCTGTGTTCAGATGTAATCATGAGCTTTCTGAGGCTCAGGTTTGTCTCATAGTTTGGTTTATTGGTCAATGGACAAAGATGAGACTGGATTGGGCTGTCATTACCAAGTACTTGTGTAAGTAACTCCGTTACATCTGCATCCTGCTGAAGCTAGTCTTAATTTGCAGTTTTCCAACTAAATCCATGTTAATTTTATTTATACCCAAACAGAAATACCCCTGTGTTCTCCACAAAGCTGCATGTGTCTGCAGCGGGAGCTAACACCAGGGATGAAGCCATGAGTTGGGAATTGTTTGAACACAAGAGTTTTCACTGTGAAAAAAAAATCGTAGCTGAATGAAGACAGACTGAAGTTATGGTGGGTAAGCTTCTTCCCAACATCTAACACATTTTACTCTTTAATACAGCAAGTAGTGCTGCGCCCTGGCGCATCAGCCAGATCTTAAGAAGCAAACCTTTGTCATTACTTTTAGTTATATTCATTAACCCTTTAAAAGCAGAGCAGCAAAACTATAATAGCTAGAAACCAGGAAATGACACCACTATCCACAAAGATAAACGAGTAGGCACAAGCAGACCGCCTCCAGTTTAGTTTTTAAAGGGTTAAAACATTATTTTTAAGAACTGGGATCATAAAACTGGTTTGCAGCTCATTTTCTGCTGTGAAATGCGAGATACCAAGAACCCGTGTCTATGGGCGGTCTGAATAGATAACTCCTGATCAAAGATTCAGCAGCACTGATTTAGCTTTTTATTTATTTTCTGTTACAGGAAATGACAGCACATACGTGACCTCACTGAAATGTGGAGCTTAAACCAGCAACAACATCAGGGCACAGAAGTAAATGAGACCTTAAAAATAAAAAAGTAGATTCATAAACAAAGGTCTACATTTGAAGAAATATTCAACTAATTATTACAACTGAAGTAACGATCTAATGTAGGAAGAAAAGTTTGTAGTAAATGATATTTTTATGAACAGTTGTTTACCTTGATGACCCTGCATTGTGTGTCTTTAATAACTGCTCACAAATGTCCCTTCGTCACTGAAAACAAGAAAAACTTTGAACCAAATCAGCAGTTTTATCAGAATTTCTTCAGCGTTACTGGACTAACAAATATCTCCCTGCTGGTGACCTGGTGCTGTCTAAATGCTGCAGTATGATTCAGAGCAGGGTACACTGGAAGAAAGTAAGATAAGTTAAAAACACACACAGTAGTATTCCAGCAGTTGAGGTGCTATAAAAATGATCTGGAAAAAAGAGAAAAAAAATTAAATTAATAAAATGCAAAGTTATAAAAAGAATCTGTTGTAATATAAAATACAGTTTATATCTTTAATTTTGCAGACAATCTGTTTTTAATATTTAACGACAGAAGTTAGCATATTGAGAACAATTAAATTACCTATAAATACTGTAAAAAATGCCTAAAAACTTTCTTAAAAGTTTGTTATTATTAATTAGTTTTATTCTGCAGTTATTTGGAAGATTCTTGTGTTTAACCAGAATAAAATAAAAAAAGTGTCAGTAATAAAACATTTTATTTAAAAACGCTGTGTCGATGCCAGTTGGGATGATTCATCCTCTGCTTTCAACTCATCTCTTATCAGTGGGAACAACTAAGGTTACCAGGAAAGATGTGAAATGCTCCTGCAGCTCCACCAGCTCACCGACCTACCGAACCCCCGTACATGGAATACATTTGGATACATAAGCTACAAGTGGCCTTTTCCCCCCTTTTGGTGACTGCGTTAAAATATTATATAGCAGATTTTGATGACCCCTCCTTTATTTACTTTTGGATCTGGTTCAAAAAGTTTCTTTTCAGGCTCCCAAAACGGTAGATCCATGTGAACGAAGGTCCGGGTGATCAAAAATAAACAGCTGGTCTCTGTCACTCTGACCTCTGGTTGGTGCCACTGGTCTACACTATTTATATATTATATATATATATTATATGTGCACAGTTAATTTTGTTACTAAAATACACATATTCACTGTATTAAAATTAAATTTAACACCATAACTGTTTTCTTTTGAAAAAAATTTTTGTTGAAATTGTGCTAAATTGAGAAAAGGAATTATAAAAGTTATTTTACGTTAAATAAAATATTTGTTTAAAAATAGCTATTTTTATGTACTTTTACAGTTGCAGGTTTTCCAAGTTGTTTTACATTACACGTGTACATTTGCAGCACATTTGCGTAATGCTGCTGGTATTTCAAAAATCCATTAAAAATTTCAAATATTAAAAAAAAATCTTTTTTTTTTAATGAAATAAATAAATATTGCATCCTTTTAACAGTACTGCCACTGGAGCCAAATTGTTTTTGTATGAAATAATCTGTAAATTGTCAAACCATCAAAATATACAGGTTTTCTTTTGACAACAGGAATTCTTTGTGTTGCGTATCACGAGCCGGCTGCTCTTTCTCAGCAGCAACGTTCCGACTTTCCTGTGACTGGATCTCACGTCCTCGTCTAAAGGAAGACATACGATCTGGCTGCAGCAGCTTTATTCACCGTACAGCAGAAAGATTTATGAGTTGTTTGAAAAGGTGAACTTTACGTTTTGAGATTTTGCTGCTCACAGCAGTTTTCTAAGGTCACAAACATGTGTCATACGTGTGTGAGTTAGCAAGCAGATATTTTCTATTTCAGTCGGTCTAGGTCAAAATTTCCTGAAGGACTTGATATCAAATCAACTTGGACTATAAATTTAAACATCTGCAAACAATGAAATAACTGAATAACATCTGGACAGATGTTCCTGGAGAGCAGAGTCAGATAACTGTTTTATTCCCTGCAGATTAATAACATGGATAAAAAACTAATCTAAGACCCAGAGTTACATTTAATTCATTCTTATTTAAATCATAGTGAATGAACAGACAAACATGGCTCATTTTTCCATCTGAGGTTTTTATTAAAATATTTTTCTGTGCTTTTGTCCTTTTCAGTTTATTATTATGATACCAGTTAACATCATGCATCATCTGAAGGTCCTTCAAACTGAAAATAAACAAGCTAACTTAATCTATTTATAATCCATTCCACTGTATTCCAATTAAAATCCTAATCAATCGAGTTCATTATGATCTCAGTTCATTATCTTCAGTATAATTTATTACAGCTGTTTTCATACGAGACCAGTTTGTCTAAAATAGTAAAGAAATAAACAGATGACATAAAACTTTCACGTTAGTTGATTTTGCTGAATTCTTTCTTTTTATCTTTGAGGCTTTTGATGAACAAACCAAAAGAATAAAATTCAGGTTAACTCATTTTATCTTTGGAGAGCACTAACAGTTTCATTTTTATTTTTCCATATACTTCAAAACAGAGATAAACTTCACGGAAACGATGTGCAGAGCTGCATTTCATCAGCGTCGTTAGGTTTAGTTAAACATTTTGTACACATGGAGGCACAGAAGCTGCTTTCCTCATCGCCAACATTAAAATGATTCAATCTAATGATTCACATTTTTGAAATATTGTGTAAGACATGTTTGTTCCCACAGATATGAATGTATTTGAAAAAAATAATCAATGTCACTACAAAACCTAATATAGTATTTTCTGGAGGCTGATCTGCACATAAACCAGGTTGCCATGGTGATAAAAGCTGCAGGTATTTGTAAGGCAATGAGAGTATGTACAAGACAAATAAGAATAATTAAAATTTGTTTTAACACACGAATGAACTAAAGAGTTGCATCATTCTAATAAAGCTAAATTCTATTTTTTGTTGATCAAGGAAGTGTTGCTCATCCCTGGCTCTCACTGATGGAGACAACACTAGGGAGCACACTTACTCCAGAAATAAAAACTGGGTAAGAGGAGAGCGATGTGGTGGAGGGGGTCTGAAAGAAGGAGGTGGCTTATGGGCTGCAGGGCGAGAGAATGAAGGAAGAAAGAGAGCAAAGCTGTGTGAGCAGCTCAGAATCAAGTTTTATGGGCTTGATGGAGAGCAAAGTGAGATCACAGGCTGGGGGAGCTGAGTGTGTCCAAGTGTGTGTGGAGCCATGGTGTTAGGCTTGATTTCATTATGGGGGCTAATCAGGTCCATATACTTTAAGTGCTGCTTTAATTTCTCTAATCTCTGCAGGGTATGGCCGCTGCCCTCCAGACTACATGGCTGCTTTGCTTGAAAAGCTGTTAAAGAGCACATGGACGGGCACTGACTTTGACCCAGGGACAGGAGATCCCGTCCCTCACACGTTAACACATTCAGATGTTCATTACATAAAGTACCTCACACCGATTCTGCTCGTAACCACATCCACATTTCCACCCTGACACGAACATACAGCAGAGATGCAAACATGCTCCAGTTTCTTTCCGTAACCTCTGCTCTCAGAGATTTACCTGAACATTGCTGCCTTCTCAAACACTCAAGGTAGAAACGTGGCTTCTTGGTAATCCCTGAAAATCTGTTTCTGGCTAAAGGAAACGACTGTTCAATCACTCTGTATCAATGACAGACGTTCCACTGACATGTAGCCCTGACATGAAGGTCAACCAATCCGTCAGTTACCTACATTTACAACTGATTTTGATGCTGCTTCTACAACAAGACAGAGTCTTTCCCCCTCTAACTAATGTTCATCACTACATAAATGTTGAATTAGATTGTGAGCACTGCTCAATGCTCCAGGCTGCACAGAGTAATGTGGCTGAAAGCGTCCAGTGTGAGTGATGTAGGACTTTCTGCCGACTTCATGTGGTGCTTTCACTGACCGTATGCAGCTGTGGAATATTCATCTGTGAACCCTGGTAAAACTTGATCCAGTGCTTTGATGTGTTACAGTGGTTCCAGCCTGTGGTCCCTGACTACCTAAAAGGGGTTCCCAAAGAGCAAGGGGGGCAGCGAGGTTTTGACTGTGCAGAGCCAGTATGATTGTTCAAATCATGGCCACCATGAAGACCAGCTGAAGTGTGTCTGCTTAAAGTTGTTGTCATTTAGATTAAATCACATTCCGAGCCTGAAAATGCACATTTCTCAACACAGGTCCCAAATTTATATAAATATTTAAAACATATATCCTTAGCCAGACATAAAAACGCTGCTCAGCAGGCCACAACTTGTGCATCTGAAACATGACTAAAAAGTGCAGAATAATCCCTATTACAAAAAGACTAAATTCAAAAGAAAAGACTGAGCCTATATGTTGATAGTTACCTTTACTTCTACATGAAATTCGCAAATGAAAACACACAGCCAAGCACGATTTTAGCGCAGCGGCCATGGCTTCTTAGTAAGTGCATTAGCCCCTAAAATCCCGCAATTTTCTCCTAATACAGGTTTTTTTTTTTTATAGATTAAAGTCGTGTTGTGGACCAACTATTTTACTAGACTACGTTACTGGACCCTTGCTGATGAAACAGCATCATTTGCTACTAGAGTATAGTAAGGCTTCAGAGATGAACTGCATTCAGGTCTGATCAGAAACCAAGAATCTTAGCTTTCTAATGTTGTATATGTTTAGGTACTTGGAAGCAGTGTGTTAAATTTAGCTGTCGCTCCAATGGAAAACAACAAGCTTCTCCACTGACTGTAGCATGTAAAGGAGTTCAGCTCATTTCATGCCTGTCTATCAGATCAGTCTGCGGGGTTGCCAGGGTGACATGTCCTGTCCTGATCAGCCATAACATCATGGCCTGGCATAGTAAAAGTCCCTCTTCTGCCTCTAAAAAGTCCTGACTATCAGGGCAAAGAACATGAAATGAATAAAATTGAAAAGATAAAATAAATGAAGAGACACAGAGGACCACACAACTCACACGGTGTTAAAAGCCAGAGAATAAAAGTCGGTCTTCAGATGAGACCTAAAGCCTCCACTGTGAAGGCAGAGGGGACATAGCACTCCAGAGTCTGGGCCCGACTGCAGAGAAGGCCCTGCTCCCTCCGTTTTAAGTCTCGTCGTAGGCACCACAGCTGGAACTGGCCCTCAGACCTCAGTGTGCGCACTGGAGTGTAAATTTGTTGTACCTGTTAGTACCTGATAGTACCTGTTAGTACTTGCCTGCAGCATCAAAGAACTCTAAGAGTGACGTGTTTCACCCTTGCAGCACCAGTTCCTCTCCTCCACTTCTTCATCATAATTTAATGATACACTGTCTAACGGTCAACTCAGAGGTTTTTAGTGTTGCTATAGAAGCCTCTATGTCTTCCCACGCACATCATACATCATGCCGTTGCTGTTCAGCTCCACACATGATGCTACGGGCTGAGAGATGCTGCTGCATCCCTACGCTGGCGCCATTTTACATATGACTGTAGCAGGCAGAGGAAAAAGTAGTTCCTGCCAAATGGGTATGATTTAAAGAAGATCCTGAGATAGTATTATAGATACTTTCAGCTGTATTCCAGGCCGTGATAAAACTGCATTTTTTTTATATTATTAATCTGTACTAACTAACCTGTACTAACCTGTACTAACTAACCTGTACTAACTAACCTGCACTTCACTAACCTGTACTACCTAAACTGTAGTAATAAACCTGTACTAAATAACCTGTACTAACTAACCTGTACATCACTAACCTGTACTAACTAACCTGTACATCACTAACCTGTGCTTCACTACCTGTACATCGCTAACCTGTACTAACTAACCTGTACATCACTAACCTGTACTTCACTAACCTGTACTAACTAATCTGTACTCCACTAACCTGTACTAACTAACCTGGACTACCTAAACTGTACTAACCTCTACTAACCTGCACTAACTAACCTATACTTCACTAACCTGTACATCACTAACCTGTACTAACCTGTGCTTCTCTAACTGTACATCGCTAACCTGTACTAACGTACCTGTACATCACTAACCTGTACTAACTAATTTGTACTCCACTAACCTGGACTACCTAAACTGTACTAACCTCTACTAACCTGCACTAAATAACCTGTACTTCACTAACCTGTACTAAATAACATGTACTAATTATCCTATACTACCTAAACTGTACTAACATGTACTAACTAACCTGTACTAATTAACCTGTACTAACTAACCTATACATCACTAACCTGTACTTCACTAACATGTACTAATTAACCTGTACTAATTAACCCGTACATCACTAACCTATACTTCACTAACCTGTACTAACTAACCTGTACTTCACTAATCTATACTAACTAACCTGTACTAATGAACCTGTACTAACTAACCTGTATTAACTAACCTGTACTAATTAGCCTGTACTAACTAACCTGTACATCACTAACCTGCAAATAATTTCAAGTTTGTAGAGTTTGTTTTGGTAACAAAAAAAACCACTGCAGTTTGTGAACGTGTAGAACAGGAGCCTCATGGTTATAAAAAAGATTTGTATTTGTAAAGAAAAGCAGACGTTCATCTGCAAACATCTGTTCATGAATGCAAAGTAAGGCAAGGCAGTTTATTTGTATTACACATTTCATGTACAGGACAATTCAAAGTGTTTTACATAAAATAAAAACATTACAGATATTTAGAAATAGTAAAAGGCATCAACACATAATCACAATAAAATAATAAATTACATTAAAATG
>JBAFTB010000014.1:31503317-31514717 GCA_037177355.1 Melanotaenia trifasciata | reverse complement strand
CCACCACACATATATATATATATATATATATATATACATATATATATATATATATATATATATATACTCTTATAATCTACCATTTTCTTACAGGAGAATAAAAAAAAATACAACTAAAATATTTCCTATAAAATGTTTTGCATGCTTTAAATATGAAAAGAGTAATAGAAAATCTGATGAAAAAATATAAAAATTAAAGACTGAAGGCTTGAGTCTAAAAAACTTAAAACATTAAGAAGTACATTTATGTTAAGATAAATGTGACATCAAAAATGGCATTAAAAATGGTTTTTAATGGTTTTCAATGTTCATTGTTCATTAGGACATTTTTTGTCATTAGGACCACATGTGTAAGTTTTTGTCTAGCTTTGTCATTTCTGGTTAATTAACAGAACTGAAATTAAAATGTCAAGATTATGTTAAAAAAAAGAATATCCTTTGTAAAATTTCATATTCAATTCAAATAGCCGAAATGGCATGACAATAAAAATGTCTGCAGGATTGCTTTAGGGTCAAGATGTAATATGGCATGTGGTCCAGATACTTCAGGTATGTCTCTACACATGCACATTGCATCCTTCTTGGTTGGTTTGCATGAGATGCTGTTCTCCATTCACAAAGCAGAAGAGGATAGCTGCCTGAACATGAAGACAAATGGGGTGCAATAGGTGCAGGCGAGCAGGCTGTGCTGACGGCTGGGCCGCTCAATAACAAGAAGGATGAGCGGATGCTGTTCAATAAAGCCACCAGGCCCTTCCAGGCTGAGATTGCCCTGCAGGGATGGCCAGTGAGAAAGCATGGAGGAATGAAAGTGTAAGGTAGGAAAAAGAAAAGGGGAAAGGCTATGATTACATGGAAGAGGATGAAGATGAACAGGAGGAGGCCAACACAACATAAGAAAAGCAAAGAGGGATGTCTGACAGAGAAACAACATGGATAAACATCAACTATTTAATCTGATTTTAAATGATAACTGGACTGAAGAATGTGGGTGTGTTCATTGGCAGGGGTGGGTAGTATCCAGCTACGTTTACTTTAGTAACTTTTGGAAAATAACTACTTCTGGGAGTAGTTTTACTCTTATCATACTCTTTACTTTTACTAAACTGTTAAACAAGAAGTGGTACTATTACTCTTCCACATTCTGCAACACTCAACATTTTTTTATTTCTTCATTATTTATTGAATTGCTTTATTTTTGGCAGAGAGACGCCGTCATCACATGACCACACACAACAATGGCAGCATAGTGGCACAAACTCTTCATACGTATCAGACAGGGAATGAAAACAGGCTGAAAATATGAAAATCAGCTGTCTTTAAAGTTAAAACTGAGGAGGAGGAACACTCCTGGTCAGTACAGCGATTTCTGCACAAACAAACGTTTGTTTTAGCTACAAAAACTCAACGTCTAACCTGAGGAAATGAGGCGGAAAGTTTTACCTATTTTCCATTTTAGCTCGGCTGGATGCTAGTCTTGTTAAGTCACAGAATCCCAGTCTAAAAAAGGAGTTTTTCATATCCTTCTTTTTAGTTTTTGAACTAAATAAATAAATGCTGCGTAAGCTAATCAGACCACTGTACATTTTCTATTTAGGAATTAGTTAGCGTTAGCTACCACAAGCTAATTAGACCAACCTATATTTTGTATGGAGGAATGAATTAGCGGTAGCTACCATAAGCTTTTAAGACCACTGTAATAACCCTGTAAAGTATCTCTAATATTCTATAGCTGATTTAGTTCTTATGTTATTAGACACTTAGTTTTAGCATAAGCCTATATTGACATGTTCCACCTTCTGTCATCATCTGAAGATGGAAGACGTAATTCGGGCTCAGCAGGCCATCTGTAAATCAAAGTCCCATTCTTGGTATGTTGATTGGAACATGCAAAGGCACAACATGGATGTACCATTATTCTTTGTTGACTTTGTTGACTAAAGCTTTCTGTAGCAGCTGAGCCTCCTCCTTTCCTCTCCAGTTGGTGGCTTATAAGGTTATGGCTGCACATTGTTTTTACACTTTGTCCATCCAGTGTGGCACATTATGGTTGTTATTCCAGAGACTTGACTGAGTGTTGCTGCATGCTTCTGATAGAGCCAGAACACTACGACCTGCCGACTGCTGCAGTAGGAGACGAGCAGCTAACAGAGTGCTCCAGGTCACGCCAGGCAGCCCCAGGCTACAGGCGTCGGTGTGGCCGTACAACGTGGAACCGCTGCTGCTTTGCTTTGGCAGCTTTGCTTTTGGATTAAATCTAGATTACCAGTGATATGACAGAAACGTCTGTCTTTGATGGCGAATAATTCTATTTTGAAGTTTGTGTGTGTGAGTGTGTGCGAGTGTCAACCAGTGGGAACTTTACTAGTTTTGTTTTAGTGTATTAGGTTTATGGTTCTTTCCTGTGCTGTATGTCTTTTAGGTTAATTTCTTTTGAGGGTCGCCAGGAAGGTAGACCCCAGTTGTGTTGGTAGATTTAGTAAATATTTCTTAAGGTATTTAATTATTTGTTTTGCTTTAATGAAAACGAGTTTCTAATCCTGTTTTCTGTTTCCCCGTCAGGGCCTGAGCTTACTGTTATTCATTGGTGTTCCTGGTGGTGTTGCTTCTTCATGTTCTGTTTCCTTTCTAGATTTGAGATTTTGTTTGTTTTGCTTCACGCGTGGTGTTCCTGGAACCCCCTTCCTTTTTGGACCCCTCCATCAGTCTTAGCCATGATTGGTCTCTTTGTTTTGTTAGTGATCCCATGTGAAACTAGTTTAGTCCTTGCATTTTAAAATGACTCTTTAATAAATAATTTTTATATATACCATGAACTGCTGTCCCTGCCTCATTGTAAATGAACCTGAGTACCTAGTGGTCGGCGTAACCACTTTGCTGTATTACCCTGGGTTTGCACCATTCCTCCATCTCTGTGACATTACCTCCATTATCACGTTCATCATATCAGTGCTTAGCTAATTTATTTAGTGGAGCATTGTGAGCATATACAAAGATAACAGACAGGCTAAAACTAAATTTCTGAAATTTGTTCTTCTGAAAAAGTATTGTGGTGACGTCAGCAGTTTGTCTGTGGGCTCTAACCTAAACTATTCGTCACCACAGATCAGACGTTTGGTTAACTTAAGCACATGGAGCTGAATCTGTGATAATGTGTGTATTTTATTAGTTTAATCCCCTGTCGCCTCAGACACTGAGATTTTTCTCACAACTAAATAAAGTTGTAAACAGAACTAATAGACTCTGATAGAAAACAAAGTCCTTCTCTTTTACTGAGCCACTTTCGCAGAAAGAAAAACACAGATTTCCTCTCTGGCTCTCGATGGGAAACACGGGACACTTAAAACTTTAAGTTGTTAAAAAGGAAAATTATAAGCTGAGACGTTACTCTTACTCAGTACTTGTATTTTTCATTTATTTTTTTTCCAAATACTTTTTTACTCTTGAGTAATTTATTGGATGACTACTTTATATTTCTGCTTGAAGTAGCCATAGTTTAAGCAGGTGTTCTGACGAGGACCAGAGGGCGGGAACACATCACACCAGTTTTAAAATCGCTGCATTGGCTCCCCGTGTGTTTCAGGATCGATTTTAAGGTTCTTTTAGTAGTTTATAAATGTCTCAATGGTCTTGGGCCCTCTTATTTATCTAACTTGTCTTAAAATTATGAACCCTCACGGACCTTGAAGTCCTCTGGTAGCGGTAGGGTGAGGACCAAGACTCACGGCGAGCCTCTTTCCATTGTTGTGGCCGTCGTCTGTGGAACAGTCTGCCAGAGAACCTCAGGGCTGCAGAGACTGTTGATATTTTTAAAAAGAGACTTAAGACCCACCTTTTTAGCTTAGCTTTTAACTAAATTTTATTTGATCTTAAGTTATTTTTAATTTGATGTTTTTTTTATTTTCATTTAATTTTACTCAACTGTATTTATTTATTTATTCACTCACTCTTAGCTTATTGTTTCTGAAGGTTATTTAATCTTTGTTTCAACTCCAGTGTTTTCCTCATGGGGATCCTCCATGCTGCTTTGTGTGTATATATGCATGTTTGTGCGTGCAACTGCATGAAATACTTCTTTTTTTTGTTATGTAGTCTCTTTTGATGTGTGTTTGTTTTTAATATGCGTAAATTGATTTTTTCATGTAAAGCAATACCCCAGCATGAAAAGTGCTTTATAAATAAAGTTTGATTTGATTTGATTTGATTTGATTTGATAATGTTAATCTCAAGTAGCACTACTGTGTTGCTTGAGTATAATTTTTGGCTACTCTTCGCATCCCTGGCCTTCAGACACCCAGCTAGAGCAGTCCAAACACCAAGATTAGCTCCGGGTCTGGTTCCTGAACTCCACAGACTCTCCAGGGTTTTGTGTTTGTTCTGCCCCCATAAACCTGTTTATTGAATTTCAGTAGCAACCACAAAGTTTTTATTTTTTAGTATGCATGTCTCACCCACAGACAGGGACAAAAATCAAATAAAAGAAGCTTCTCAGAGAGCTGGAAGGAACCGCGAGGCTCTGCTGGCAGAAAGACTTTACTTATAAATGTGATGTTTTGGCTCTTGTTACCCAGGTGTAATTAGGGTTAAATTTAAGGCTGTCAGTCTGCTTGTCATTTATGGCCACTAAAGGTGCCATCTCCAGCTCTGAGCCCCACAGCTCTGCCACTCCAATCAGCTATAAGAAGCTGGGGGCTGTCAGATAAGCGGGGACCTGGCAGAGGGACATAATGGGTGGAGGAGAGGAAGGTGATCTGTTCTTTCAATGAAGCAATTAATGAAGGAAGGACGGAGCATTGTCACACAGCCTCGAAAAACCTCCCGTGTTAAGAACAAAATTGACTGAGCATTTAATCCACTGGGTTGGGTAATCACAGGAACTGTCCATGCTAGCAGGAAAACATGATTTTTTCTAGTTTTTAGGACAAATTACTTTTCAAATTTGAGAAAAGAGATGAACCATCGAAGTCAGATGAAGCATTTTAAATTTGATATCACCAATGAAATAACTATTTATTATAAGAGTAATGTTTCTGTGGTTTGACTTGGAGTTCAGCGGCGATGGCCTGTGTAAGCTGGATGTAGTTAAATTTAAAAACTGCTCTTTTTTTTGTTTGTTTTTGCCCTTTTTTTCTTAATAAGTTTCAGCCAAAAACCATTCCTTTATTTTCACAGACACAGAAGAACAGTCTCTTCAGGGCAATATTTGAATTTCTTAGCATGTCAATGCGTTTTTCATTTCTCCACCTTCTGACCTGCAAACTCTCATAAAAAAGTCACAGCCTGCACATCCAAAGCAGAAGCAGTGCCGTCGCTGGTGGAAATGACATAACCCTGTCTGCACGCTGCAGCTTGGAAATCTTCTGATGCTCTCCTCCTGAAACGTCAGATGTTCTGCCACAAGATCTACTGCTAACATAGCGGGGAGAGGTTTAAAGAGAAAAAAATCTTTCATAATGTGACAGGCTGAGGAGGAAACTAGCCAACAGCCGCTCTTCTAATGATGTCTTTTACAACAACTTGAGCAACCAACATCTTCAGCAAGTCTTCAGTCTGATTCGTCACCAGCTGCACAACTTAATTAGATAAATGTCATGTGTTTCTTTCCTCCATCAGACAACAGCCTCACCCACCCACAGTGAATTAATATTGTTAAACAATCAAAGTGGCTGACCTCATTAATTTCTCCAGCTGTCGTCAGCTCCTGGCAGCCTCAACTTTTACACCTATTTTTCCTAATCGGGAGCAAAATTAACATTAACGCTGTCCTTAACCTCGCCACATGATTGAATCAAACAACCAAACTGTGACACAGAGCTGGCTCAAAGTCGTGGGTCCTTGAAAAAGAGTTTGATTTTGTGCCCCCCAGTTCTCACTTAAGTCCTTCACACACCACAAAATTTTTCTGTCTTTAGTAAATTATTGTAGTGTTACGGAAGCCACTGATTGCTGCCACCTGTGGCTCATCCAGCATGCAAACTCCTGCCCTAGATCCATGTGTTTTAGTGGCTGAACCCGACACACCTCCGCCTCCTCCACTTGGATTGGCCGAGACCCGGCCAATCACATCGCACCCTGCCTGCCACCCGGAAATAAAGGACCGCCGTGGGGATCAGTTTGAGGAGGAGAAGCTGTTTGCTGCAGACGGTTTCTTCCTCCCCTCAGCTTGATGACTTTGTGATGGCATATTTGTGACTTGGTGTCTTTGTGGGAATACCCACTGACTGTCATGGCTCACACTTCCTGCTGACCTTATTTGAACTGTGAAGCATCCCTGCAATCAGGACGGCGCAGCTGGAAGTCTTCAGAGTGATTATCCTCGCACGCATAAAAACTCCAAGCAGACCTTCAGTCTTCGCTGGATTATACTACAATTTGTGGTAACCAGTCGCGATCTCAGTCTTGTCTCTGTCTCATAGCCTGACATTAACCACTGTGTGTTTTCTCCTCACAAGAACCTGACCTGGACTTCACCCGTGCCTCTGAGGAAACCTGTCTGCCCGCTCCTGCCCATCCTTCCAGCGTTTTCATCTCCGTCCACCAATCAGTCACAATAAAACCACTGTTAACTCTTTCTGGTGCGCCCTTTTCCTTGGATCCTCACACCCACCGTGACACTGAGGTATTAGTGGTGGAACGGTGTCGTGTGAGGTTTGAGTGATTTCGGAAAGGTTAATCCTGTTTGTGCTTCGTGTAGTTGTAATTCGACTCTTTTGGCTGCTTAAGTTTCCCTTTGTTTTGTCGTTCTAGTTGACTGGGAAACTTTGTGTTATTAAAGTTAGAATGTGTTGGGCTAGATTAGACTAAGTTGTATCGGGTTGAGATTACCCATTTTTTAGTTATTGGAACTGCTGCATTTTGAGGAACCGCATTGTAAATAAGACGCTGGTTTAAGTCCCCGTTTGGAGGACTTCCTTTTGTTCAAATTGTTTGGAGTTTTGTTTTCTTTCAGCAGGTCTGTAAACCCAGCACAGGTTTGAGGGTTCATCTGTTGCATCGCCCTTTTGTTCAGAACAATAAAATCTTTAAATCCACAATTGTGTTGCGCCCTTCATTCCCCTAGACGGAGGTCGTAACATGTAGGAAAAAAATAGACAATAATCAGACTTTGCTTTTTTAATAAATAAACTCATTTAACTGAAATGTGTAAACAGACGGAACAGCAACAAAGCTGATTCAGGAACAGTAGGAACAGTAGTTAATAAGTAGTTTTTGAAAAACTTTATGCACCATAACTTTGAAGAACATTTATAGCTGATTTAGTTTTTATGTTATCAGACACATGGGTTTGTCATCAGCCTACCTGACATGTTTTGATGGTAGTCTTCCATCTTCATCAGAGGTGCTTTTCCAGTTTCTCTTTTGCATTCCTCAAAGACATCAAAAGGTACCAATCTAACCGACCCAACCCAAAGGGGTGGAGTTTGACACACTGCAGTCTGTTGATTGGTTGGGAAAAAGTCACTTCACGTGTGACCTGGTATTAAAACAAAGCAGGAACAGCTATTTGTATAGAGCAACATTTTCTTTGGGTTGATTAAATCTGTTTAAAATGGTGTCACAAAGCACCACCAACAAGAAAGATTACAAACACAAACATTCTCCTCTGTTTTTGAGTTGTGTTTTGGTTCTACTTTAACGAAGACGCTGTGCTACCATCATGCTATTATTTAGCTGAGGGATCTATCACTCTCCGGCTGATAATCCACCTATGAAGTAAGGTTACGGTTGGCTGTGGAAACACAGCGAAATTACAGTTTACAGACCATATCTGCACGGGATGGTTAGGGTGAGGCCTAAAGCCTTGTTTCTACTGTTGGTGGAAACAAAGCTTTAGGCAATACATCCACTAGAGGGCCGTGCAGAGTTTGGAGTTTACTTCTGAGTTCTGATGTCAGTGGCAAAAGTAAACATGGCGATCATAATGTACATTTTCAGGAAAGAGACATAAAAAGAGGCAGCACCATGGATGGTGGTGGTCTGTGTGACCTTTAAATACGCCTCAGCTTCTTCTTCTTTGTTTCTTTTGCTGGTTTCACATCAGGTATACCTCACGACACTGCCCCCAAAGTTTCTAGTGGTATTGCTATGTTTGCTCCACCTGGCTACACATCCACAAGCTCTCCAAACAAACAAGAAAGGTGAAGCTTAATAAACTTTTTATACTGTCTTTCATTCATAACCCCATTACCTACAAACCTGGGATTCAGGGTAAAACAGACATAACACACATTGCAATGATGAACCCTTATTTCACTCACAGTTAGAGGTGACATATTTGACTATTTCATGGCAGAAACAAATCCCTCATAAAGTTGTAACAGTTCAACAAAAGACAGGAAAATAAGAAGCATTGAAAAACATCTGCTCCAGCATCTTAAAACTAATGAGAAAAATTTAAATAATAACATAAACTGGCAACAGGCCCGTAACACAACTGGGGACAAAAGAGAGGCCGAGTATCTACGAAGAGTCTTTGTGACATCTAGACTACCAAAAATCTGATCTGCCTTTAGGGTTTCCTCACACATATCCATGGGATTGTTTTTCCCACATCTGGTACCATTTACTCAGTTTTTTACCTTTACAACCCACTTCTGAGTGGAATTTGTTGTTTTTGTTTTTATTGTTTTATTTGTTGTTGGTATGAAGTCAGACTGCCTCATTACGTTAATGTGTTTTCCAGGCACTGGTTTCCTGAGCCGGACCTAGGGTACACCGGCCCCCTACCCAGGAAGGGGTCCTGCCCAGCACCCAAGAGGACCAGACTACAGTCCCCCAACCGAGTACTTTGGCACAGGTGATCACCCTGGAGATGTGGAAACTAGTTTGTGATGAAGGTTTCAGTAATCTGAACATATTGCTGACATATTGTTCATATTGTCAGCAATGAAATTAAAACCAAATTAAAAATAGGAGTAACCTTTTTAAAATACAAAACCTAAACTTTTTGGGTTGTAATTATTGATAAATAGTGTTGATGGGTGAGTTGATTTTCACAGGTGAACAGGACTATTTCTTATTAATTTACTAATTGAACCTGGTTTATAGTTTTTTTTGTTAAAATAACTCTCTTACTTTGTAATGACTCAGTCCTGGTGGCGTGCACATATGTAAACTGTCTACATATCAAAGTATTTGCAGGGATAATTCCAACACCTGCTTTCAGCCCAGAAGACTGCATGGATGGGCAAGTTTAGGCTGCAGGAGGTGGAAATCTGAGCAGTTTGCAAAGCGACGGATGGCTTAAGGAATCATAAAGGTGAGTAAATCTCACCACAACTTGCATCTGCTCTTCATGTTTAGCACAGACCCAGTAACGAGGTCTTTCATCCAGTTACCGTAGCCTGCCCTAATGAAAATGGAGCCCTGGTTCTGCTGTGAAAATGTGCTATGTAATTCAATCTGGATACAACAGAAGGCTTAATGTCTGGAAGCAGGCAGCTTCCACATCTGCAGGTTCCATCTTCGTGTTGCCTGGACTCATTGGTTTGTCGTTACTGGCTTTGCTTTCATCTGTGGATTCTGAGCAAGTGTTCCTGGCAGCCCTGACCTCCGTGTTAATGGACCACTCACACCCTCTCCTCTAGAAGCCAGCCAATCCAGTGACCCCTACCCAGCATGCACCTCTTAATTCCAATGTCAGCTTGGGACAAATTCTTAGAAACAAACAACATTCATCACTCAGTCTGAAACCAATAATAAACCCCCCGTATGAGTCAGGAGGACTTATATTAAATAAAAAAAGAAAAAAAAAAGAAAAAAATTGTGATGCAGAATTGAAGCAGGTGGTCTTGGTTTAATCTCATCCATATGTTCTGTTATGTGTTCTTTAACTGCTGGGCCATTTACATCCCAGAATGTGATTGCACACCACGTTGCTGTGAAAGGATGAAACCCTGATAATATTTACATTATTAATCTGGTGAGTAAAAACAAAAAGACAATATAGAACCAAAATGTGGCAGATCTGCATTTTAGGCCCCCTGAGAGATAATTTAAACTTGCTTTCACACATACTACTATACTGTCACACAAACAGTAGTATACTCTCAGAAGTACTTGTAAACTGCAAGTATACTGCATTCTCACAACTTTTCTTTCTTACAAATATAACTGTTTTCACTTAAAATATATATATATTATACTCTCATGCATACTCCCTAGTTTTTTATATAGTAGTATATGCAAGATGGAATAATGAAAAAGAATTGTGGTTTTGCACTGATGTAAATGATGTGAGAACACAGTTATCTGTGTAAAAAACAATGGTAGTGAAGGTGAAAGACACTATGAAGGTGAATTATTATCACAATGAGTGTGCAAGAGTGTAAAATGATATATGCAACACAACATAAGTGAATATGAGAAAAAATGAGGGAGCATGTGAAACAAAAATGGTAAGAGTATTATTATCTCAGCAAGAGAAAATAATTGTGTGCAACAAAGTTTGATGGTTTATGTGGGAGGGAATGGTGCCATGTGTGAGCAAGTATGATTAAAACGTTACTGTACTCAAACAGGAAGATGACTTAAATTCTCATATCTTGATTGGTTATCACTAATACAGGAAATGATACTAATACAAGCAACTCCCTTTCTAGGACAATTTTATAGCTTTTTTGACCAGTGATTGATAACCATGAGATTTCTGCTTATTTTTTCTCCCTTTTCAATGTTTTTATTTATTTATTTATTTATTTTTTTGGTGGAAGTAAATGGTAATGAATCTAAAATTACTATTTTCTTTTCCTTTTTTTTTACTCATGCACTGAGATGTGTTCAGGGCATTGTAAAGGAAACTGACAGTGTTGGACATAACAACATACGCATGGACATGAGCTTACAATGATAATTTCTGTCTTTCTTTCAATTAGCCATCAATTTGAAAGTGGTAACAATCAAAGTGTAAGCGTTAATAATAATAATAATAATAATAATAATAATAATAATAATAATAATAATAATAATAATAATAATTAAAGCCGCAAGCGGCATCCATCGGGTCCACGCTGCCTGGACCCCGCCACCTGTCTCATACACCTTTTCCTAGCAGGGTAGGTAACCTGGTAACATGGTAGGTAACATGGTAAAACACAGAGCTGAGAATCTGAAATGTTGATATACCTAGTTAGCATTTTTTGCTTGCATGCTAACATGCTAGCTAACATGCTATGTTGCCATGGCAACAGGTGTTTTGATGTGTTAGGGACCCAAAAAGTATGAATACTGTCAAGTTTGGTGCAGATCCCACATATTCCTATGGAGATGTGAGCAAACCGTGTTTCATGACGAGAAGGCTTTTTCATGGTTGCCACGGTGACACGTTTTCTCCTATTAGAAAGATTTGAATAGCGTTTGGTCCCCAACTTGTCAGGAAGCTTCCCACCAAGTTTGGAGTCA
>JBAFTB010000014.1:31459290-31472546 GCA_037177355.1 Melanotaenia trifasciata | reverse complement strand
AATAATAATAATAATAATAATAATAATAATAATAACAATAATAATAACAATAATAATAATAATAATAATAATAATAACCATACTATGTGACCGAGTTGTTGCAACTAAAGCAAAATTTATTAAACTTCTGAAGTATCTAAAAATGTTGCTGCAATTTTTACTTAACATATAAATGTGAATTAAATTACATATTGTTATTATTATTATTATTATTAATTTTTTTATTATTGTTATTATTATTATTATTATTATTATTATTATTATTATTTATTATTATTATATTATTATTATTATATTATTATTTATTTTTATTATTATTGTTATATTACTATTATTATTATTATTATTATTATTATTTATTTTTATTGTTATTATTATATTATTATTATTATTATTATTTCCCTTTGGACAACGAATACAGTGAATATAAATTGAGCTGGATTTCATGTCATTATTTATTGTAAACATTACTGCTATGAGCACCGTCTGCAGGCTCGTACGCTCAGGTTTACGTGTTTACTGTGAAAATGCTCAGAGTCGTAGGTTACTGGAGCAAAAACGCACTCAGAACAATGAGTTTCCAGAAAGCTTCTGACTTCCGTGTGATGGCTTAAATGATGAGAAGATAAAGGCATGACGAAGGCACATCGCATCCAGCTCGGTTGACGTATTGCACCGCAGTCCTCGGCCAACAACAGGAGGGATGAAGAGTTCATGGCCTGTCTCTGAGGTGGTTGGTGGCCTCCCCCCCACCGTGGAAAGGTATCACAACTGTAAAGCTCTGAGGGGAGATGAAGAATGCGTGGGGACAGATTCTACATGAGACATGAGGGCACACGTCCTGCTGTCACTTCACATGTTCCTGCATCACGTGGAGTTCACGGGATGGAAATAAGTCCGTCTCTTGTGGGAAAACTGTGGCACCGAGTGCAGGAATGGTCTGATTGATGGGTCTAATTTCAAATTCATGGCCCACTCAGTGGCCTGCTGATGGCAGCAGCGTCCAGTCAAACCCTGCATGGAGAAGTGGAGGACAAAAATGACTCCATGAGGGATTTCAGTAACTGGATTTGTTTTGTGTGGTGGTCATAGTGTGAGGAAAGGTTTTCATTACATTTGAGTGTGTTAGAAAAGCATAAAGACAGTGGAAGGGCACAAAAGGTCTAAAATGGACGAAGATAGATTCAAAGGCCGACTGATAAACTTGATCTTCATCGCGACCATGAGGCTGCAGGCAGAGCGCAGCAGCTAACAAAGTTCGGCGAGGTGCCGTCACATTTAGTCGATCTTCCACCGCGGCCGCCATGATGAACTCCTGATGAACTCGCTTGTATCTGTGGGAGCTGAGCAGACCGGCCGTGTGATTGGACGAGGCCGTGTTCCATATTTGGGAGATTACTGAGGCTAGGTCCGGCTACATCCCTGCTCACAACCCCCACCTCATCAGCAGGATGAGTCAAATGGCTCGGCAGGCTTTCTAAACTTCTCATGAAATGTGAAGCGCCTCGCGGCCTGGGGTCGGCGAGATGAAAGCCACATTTACTTAGAAAATTACTTTAAAAAAAGAAGAAGATTGTTTGTATTTATCTGTTTAAAATATTAAAACAGAACTAAAGAAACACAGCAGTAAAAAAAACAAAACATTTTTATAGATTTTGTGAAAAATATTTAAATGAAATAAATTCTTTTAATTATAACATAATTTAAAAAATGACAACTGTAATATTGTTGACTGTGTAAACAAACCTAAAATTATGATTTAATTAAATACAGTCGTTTCTAAAATCCATATAACTGAAAAATAGCTAATTTCTAAATATAATACATAAATTTGTTCTTTTATACTTTTATACTTTATAGTTTTCATATTTTACATTGAAAATTTGTGAAATGAGAAATATTAATACCAAAGATAATTGCATCTTATACATATATGTGTGTGTGTGTGTGTGTGTGTGTTTAATTGTTGAAATGTTAGAAAGAAAATGGAGTAAAAAAAAATAAAAACTTGGTACCTGTTCTCAGATATTTTCAAATTTGACTCAAAATTTTCATCACTGGTAACATAAATTTTTAAATGAAGTTCAAATTCAAATTATTATTTTTTTTAAATCTGTGGTCCTTAATGAAATTAAGACATTGTGTCTATTTCAGTACAAGAATTACTATCAAATTATCTTTTTTTTTTTTTTACAAATAAATTATATATAAAAATGAAACAGAATAAAAAGAAATCCATAATATTTGCCCATCCGTGAGGATGGCTGCACGGTGTGGGTCGGTCATCACACACGGAAGAATCTCAGCGTTCTCATGCGCTCAGATAATCAAGTAACGTGTTTACCTGAAACTGAATTATTGATGTTTTCTAGAAGAAGTTATCCAGTGTTGTTTTTTGTGCAGGTTAAAGATATAAATGAATCCTTTATTCCTATGTTATCATTCTTATTGTTCTCATCTGATTTCATAAACATGCTTGTACATGTTAAATCTGTAACAGAAGTGAGTCGTTTCCGTGTTAATGTCTGAACTGGTGCTTCCACTGTACTTTACCGAAGTCTCCTCTGCTGTGTATTTTGGCTTTTTGGGGAAAATGTGGTGATGATTTGGAGAGAGCAGCGAACTGTGGCGTGAAGTTATTCCAGTTCGCCGTCGCCTGACATCCAAGCTGGTTTTGCAGGATTAACTTATCCTACAAACCTTTTGACCTGGTGGCTACATGAACAGACTCGTCAGGGTTCATTCAGAGTTTAGCAATCCCGGTGCAGATCTTTGTGACGCCGGCTGGCGCAGAGATGGTGGTGATGGTGATGATGCTGCGGTGGAGGTGGAGCAGGCGGGGTGGAGGTGGCGGCTCCCTCCTCTTGCCACACTAACCCCTGCCTGAACTCGGGATGTGTCTGTCCCACAGGCCTTTTCCTCACCCCCAAACTGTCACATGCTTTCTAGTCGTTGGTCCCGTCGAGCTTTCACCCCCCATGCAGTTTTTGTAGATCCATCCACATCCTCGTTCTCTCATCACTGCTTCTTTATTTCTGTCATGGCCAGAGACTGAGGCTGTGGAAAAAGGTCGGAGGCTCTAAAAGCCTAAATATCCTACAAGAGTGTACAAAACTTTCTGAAGGAAAAAAACAAAAAAGAAAAGGCTCAGACCCCTGCAGACAGAGGCCCTGGTCCCTACTGTGCCCTCAGCCACAGCATCATGGAGTCAGTGAGGGTTTAAATAAAGACACACAACCACTGACATAGTTTACAGACACGAGAAAACACTGAATTAAAAACACAATTCTTTCTTTCAGGGTTCCTAAATTTTCAAAGTATAATTTTACTATTTGTCTTGTGCTTTGTTCATGTTACTTTTCATCCAGAAGTTTAAAGTGAAAAGGTTCAGCGCTGCAGTACCGTGCCTGACCAGAGCAGGTGGTGGCGCTATAACCTCACACTGGAGCTGCTCTTTATTGGTCCTTTTAGGTCTGTTTCTCTTAAGCCGGGTTTAGCGTGTGGCAACAGCTGGCACAAGTTTATGGATGGAAGCCGTTGGTGAGAAGAGGGAGGCGGGGTGTGAGGGGGGTTACAGACTATTCTCCCCGTTAACTTTTTTTCCCCTTTCAGATAATCCCAGCACTCTGACCTCGTAGCGAAGCCTCCAGGCACAGTCGTGGCCAGCAGTGGGGATTGACTATGAGAAATTACAGCCGTGTGCTGGGATAAAGCTCCCTACAGCTTTTGCAATTTGGCTTCTTCTATCCTTATTTTTGATAAGCAGTGAAGTGTTCATTAAAAAAAAAAATGGGCCAGCACTGTCTGATGTCATATGTGTCCTTTTTTTTTTAATGGAAATTTGTCACATGATAATAAACCTAAGGAAATATTAACATTTTAATTGTACATTTATTTATTTTATTTTTCACAGGTTTTTATATATAATATGTATAATATGTATACTGTATATATTTAATAATGAATTACATGTTAAAATTTTGACATGTCTGTGATGAAAAACCATTTAAAATGTTTTGGTGTCAAATTATAATTAATTGTAATTAGTTTAACATTGTCAGCTTACAGGTTACCATTTAAACATTTACAAATAAGTAGAAATACAAAGTTTAGAATATAAGAATAATAATTTCTATTTTTGAAACAGTGAATTAAGTTCATTGCTGATCAGTTTGTTCTCTGATATTTCAGAGTGTCAGTCAGATAAATGACTTTGATTGAAGAATTGACTGATGGTGTTCTGGGCTCAGGATGGGATCTGACGTGGGTGGAAAATGTCTGAGAGGTTCATAAGGTTAAAAAAGAAGACAGGAAAAAAAGAAAAGCTGTATACATACTTCTTATAGATAAATCTTACAGATACAAATTGTATTCCTTTTTTTCTCCAGTTTTGTAGTAAAATTCTGTTGGATTAGTCAAAGTTTAAACAAATTATGTTTAAGATTTTCTTTTGGATGCAAAACTAACATCCTCTTTGTCCAAAATCATATGAGTGTGGTAGAACATCAGAAGTTAGTAAAGCACCACTGCGCTTACCTATGAATTCTATTGTCATATTTAAAAGGAGAAGTTTTTGTTGTCTTGGCGGATACGCTGTGTGATCAACGATGAAAGAAAGGTCAGTTTTCATTCAAAGGAAATAAATTAACCTTCATTTTCTCCCCAGACAGACACAAACCACCACAACCTTCACACTGACACCAACATTTAGTTATTTTCCCAGACTTCTCGATGGTGCTCCATAATTAATGTTTTTCATCAATAATTCATTCATGAACACTAACTCTAAAAAGAAATAAACTTGCTGGTGATTTCCCACCATCCCAGATACCATCTGAGCTAGATTTGATTATTTTAATTCACTCATTTCATTCCTTTTTCGTGCAGCTTCATGTTCTTCTGGTAAATTCTAGATTCATTCTGAGTTAAAAAGAGAAGAGTAACATGTTTGGGATGAGGCTACTTTATAATCCAAAAGAATCCCAATAACAAACTACTAATGTTAGCAGCTGCAAGCGGTCGCTAGCTTCCAATTCAAATCAAACCAGTTTTTTATGAAGCACTTTTCATGCAGTAAACAACAGGAAG
This sequence comes from Melanotaenia trifasciata, assembly GCA_037177355.1. Lineage (NCBI taxonomy): Eukaryota > Metazoa > Chordata > Actinopteri > Atheriniformes > Melanotaeniidae > Melanotaenia > Melanotaenia trifasciata. The sequence continues at coordinate 31,467,458 of JBAFTB010000014.1, read as the reverse complement.
TGCTTCATATTTTACAGACAACTTGTGCTTATAAAAATAAAACAATCTTGACACACAAGTATAACAAAGCCATTTAAAACACCCACCTCTTTATGGTCTCTTTCACACAATCACACACCCACAAAGTACAAGTACACTCCCCCCACCCATCCCATCCCACCCCTACCCCCTGGACTGCAGTCCAAAAAAGATCTGGCTCGATGCTGCGGTGAGGGAACGATATCTTGGGGATCCATTTACACCTCCGCCCCCACCCCATGACCACCCATACTATGGCAGGCTGGAGTCCACAACACAGTCATAGGGCTGCAGTGCAGGACCCCAGCCACCTGGAGGGTGATCACCATGGCAACAACCAAGCAGGAAAGGCCACCGGTGTGGAGCATCTTCATGAGAAGGAGTTAAAAGTAAAAGCTAAGAACAGATAAGAGCAACAAGATAAAGAATAAAATAATAATAAAAAGACTAAACATGAATAATAAATACAAATCAGTAAAAAGCTAAAAAAGGATGTCTTCTGTCTCTTTTTAAGTCTCTGCATATATATATATGCAGATCCTACTAGTCCTCAGGATGGGGCATTGGATCGAAGTCAAGATTGGATGCAATCTGTTGGTTTTCCTTAACTAGACTATAATTAATCATGAATTGGTTCAAACTGATTTGCCTGTAAAGCGCTGAGATGACGTTGTGGAGCGGCGCTTTACAAATGAAGCTAACTGAAGTGAATGTGTGCAGCTCTCTGGCCAGCTGTACCACGCTTCATCAGCTTCATAGAAGAGCAGCTGCTCCCGGCCAAAATGCACAATGGTTCATGTTAACAGAAGTACTGTACAGCTTCTTTACACTACTTTTAGTAGTAGCATTGTACTACATATCGAGCTTGAAGTACAATTTGCAGTGAACAGAAGGTTTTAGATAAAAAGCACTAAGGTAACGTTGGCTCCCGACATGGTGGATTAGAACTAGTCGGCAATTCACAGCTAGCGCTAAGAATATGTGGTGTTAGTCATTCTGCTCATGCACTGCTCAAGCGCACAGGTCTCTCTACAACCAGATCCTCCTAAGTTTGATCATGAAGTTAAGCCTGCAAGTAGAGGCTAATCTGAAATGAGGGAGGCATTTCAGCCTGCAGTTCTACGTAAACAGGCTGGGAAGAAAACTACCATTTTGTAATTAAATATATGAATCAATTAAAAAAAAGTTTATCTTTGTTATTATTATTATTATTAAGTAGATCATATGTTTGTCACAATAGGAATTTAAAAAAAATAATAATTTATATTTTAATTTATTTTTTACATAATTTCTCATGGTTTTTATTTCTTATTTTATCATTTCATCAATTTACCATCCCCTTTCACAGTCAAGTTGGCCTCATGTGTTAAATATAAATAAAAAACTGAATGAGATCATTTGCAATTCCAATAAACCTGTATTTTATTTTAAAAAAGACCATGTTAAATTCTGAAAGTGGGGCATTTTAATTCATCTCATTTTGAGTTTGTCGAGATTTGGGACTGGGACAACAAAAGGCTGTGAAGTAACTGGTACTTCAAGAAAACAGCCGGGGGAACGCGAATAATTAGGTTAATCTACAACAAGTCAGTAAGTAGAGGCGACAGCCTCAACAATCTGCGAACAAATATGACCACAAATTCTGGAGTAACGGAGACTCGGGCAGCTCAGCAGCCCATTAGAGAGGCTGCGGCTTCGTGTTTCTCTGAAACTTTTCCTGTCAAGTTACAATCAAATAAATGCTACTTGTGCCCAAACACCCTTTAAAATGTGACACAATTTCAGGAAAATGTTTATATAAAAGTGTTTTTTATGGAAGAATATCCCACAGAAGCACATATACAGAACATAATGTCAAAACACTGGAAGGTTTTTTTTAGTATTTGGATGTTTTTAACACTACTTAGTTTCTAAGTTAGAAACTTATCATCTGTGAGAGTTTAAGGGCTTTTTCAGTTACATTAGCAGTTAAAATACGTCCCTTCTGCAACCACTACTTCTCCTGCCTGCACTGGTCTGAGATGAATAATAGATAAATGCATTCGGACAAATGGAAAAATTCTTTTGAGAACATTTTTACAACTGTATTTTTAGCTGGCTTTTATGTCCACGCAACATTTCTTCCATTGGAGTGTGTGCTGCTATTAGAGAAACCACGAAACTAAATGTTTTGAAATCACTTCTGTGTACCGTCCCTTTCAGACATCCCCAGTACATCCACAATGTTTATTTTTTCTTCCTCTATCTCTTACTTTTATTCCAGGTCTTTGGTTGCGGCCTGTCGGATGGCAGATGGGAGCATCACTACAAACACCACATTAATACTTAATGCCATGAAACACTGCTTGAGCAGCCTTTTAAACGGTTCAAAAAACACAAAAATGGAATGATTTGGGTTTGAGACTTTGAACCCAGTCAAGCCATGAATAGATCTCTGTACGTATTAATGGAGAAGGTCGTCCTCTCTGAGGTTTACACATGCTCTGCTAAACCACATTCTGTTTTTCCAATAGCTTTTTGTGAGTACTTTGAGTATTTGACATTTATAAAGAGCTCTGAAGGATGCGGACATAAGTCATGTTTAAACAGGAATTAAAGATAGTACAAAAACTAGGAAATTTTCCGAAGAGATTTTGATGGTTGCAGATGCTGAATCATCACAGTTTAATCACTGATGTCCATTTTAAACACATCATTTGTCCTCGAACCTCCTCACAAACATAGACTTGCTATTCAAAAAGGAGTTGAATAATAAAAATGTTGTTTTTAGGCTTTAAGGAGTTCTGGATGTTGTTTGTTGGCTTTCAACGGTTGCTCGACTTTCCTGAGCTTTTGTTTCTTGGTTTTAAACAGACTGGTTTGGTCGAGGACGGAGAAATGATAACAGTAATAGTGCCTCTGATGAGGAATTAATCAGCACACATTTTAAGTGCAGTCAGCTTTACAAACGTGAGCGCACATTCTTGATTTAAATTAGTGCAGCAGAAACAGACGGATGAAGAAACACTTAAACATCGCAGCTTTATGGACCCGGCAGGTAGCGTAAGGTGAGAGAACTGGGTCTAAGTGAGGTTTAAAGTCTGTGAGTCTATGCAGTCAAATGTAAACATGCTAAATTCAAAAACCATGTTGCTGTTAGTCGGCGCTCTAACGTTATAAAGGCCAAAAACAGCTTTAAACAATTTTATCTGAGGTTTAGCTCCTTCAATTGTGTCTGTAATGGAAAACTACTGGTTGCATCATGGGCCTTATTTCTTCTGTAGCTTGTCAATCAGTCGGTGAATAAACCCCAGCAGCTGTGACACATCACTTTAACTTGTATTTGTATGAGGAGGCAGCTCTGTGGAATCAGAAAAATAAAACTCATCTTTGATGGTCTGTGGAGATCTGTTAATGACCTGTAGGGATGCTGTTGACTGCCAAATCTAACACACACTGCATGAGAGCACAAACAGTACTGTAGTCTCTTTTTATCCAGTCTGCTCCTGTTACGTGCGTGGAAGAAGAAGAAAAAAGGAAACTCGGGGGACCAACGGGGCTCCTTTGGGACTGTGATTCTGTTAAGCACTCTGAAACTCATTTTTGTAGCGTCTCTCTTCTCTGTCTACATCTCTGTGCCTCTTCAGTCCCAGGCCACATAAAGCCACATCAATACCGCAGTAGGGAGGTGGCACCACACAAATGTAAACAGTGAAAATGGAGCACAAAGGAGGGGAGAAAAAGGTGAGACATGCCATCCTGGTTAGATTTAATAAAGGAGACTAATCAAAAACCAGAAGGGTGGATGGACGGGGACATGGAAAAGCACTTTAAAGAGGATTGTTGTGCAGATGTCAGTGAAACAGCATCATGGGCGTAAGTCAGACATTAAGAACGGCCACCCTCTGAATGGCTCCTGTATGTTGAGTCCTGTGTGAGAGCCGAACAGCACCAGCGGGTAGCCAGGAGTGCCTCTCGGACTTTAATCCTCCACAGTTAGAGTGGGGAAGGCAGGAGGAATTAAATTTTTCACAGTTGTTACCGTGGCGGTGGGAACCTGCTGCTGCTCTTTCTACGAGTCATAAAGTATTCAGCTGGCCCTCCTCTACTGTTTGACATTTTGTTTTTGCTCCTCCTGTGTACTGTTAGCCTAGATTAAAAGACTTGCTGTTTTTCACCTAATACAAGCCCCCCCAGCTGTGACGTGCTAACTCCTTTCAAATGTCGGACTATCACTTGGAACAGAGGCGCTCAGCATGTTAGTTACAGTTATATTCTGCTGCCAGGATAACTTAGATTTACTGTAGGTTGCTTAGCACAGCTACATTCACGGATTTAGCTTCAACGTGATCAAGCTACACGTAAAATAAAAAGTAAGTAAAAAAAAAACAAAAACAACATTAAAAGTCTGTAATATTCCTGGAGCAGGACGCCAGAAAAAACAGTTTTGTAAGGTGTGAAATTACATTAAAATGACTTAGTATTAATATAGTTTATACATTTAATTTAATTTAACATTTGTTTGTTTTCTTTTGGCTTTTAATGTTTGATGAAATATCTATGTATAATAATTAAATTACCTACAGTCAGTAACAGTAAAAATAGAAATAATGAGTCAAGAAATGAGAGAAAATCTTTATTAGGTGGTTTTATTATAGAATTTTATAGAAAATTATTGTATTTAGTGTGTTTAAAAGTAAAGCAATCACCTGTAAAAATTCCTGCACCTGGGGGGCAGTTGGGGGTTGGGGACCTTACCCATACGTCTATTATTTATATTAGAGTTTATTTGCGATCACTCTGATGTTCATTATTTTTTAATATTACTTTATTGTGCTGTCATGATTATTAATATCAGTAATATCATAGTCAGTATTATTTCTTATAATCTTAACTATAGAATAACAATTAGGATTTTTATTATGTGTATACATGCCTAAAACGTGACATCAACACTCAAACCTCGCCAGCTACTGTTTGGGACTCTTTTACCATTATTTTAACCTTTGTTAATTTTCTTTGTATTTGTTTTGTTTATCTGTTTGTGTTTTGCTGCTTTACACTTTGTCACCTACATAATTGCACTTTAAATACCATCACAATCTGAATTAAAAAAAACTGCATATATTGTCTTAATAAAATATTTTAGCACTATTTTATTTTAAACTTTTTTTTTAAGATTTGACTAAAATTATGATAAATCTGAAAATGAAAATAACTGTTATGTTATGTTCCAGGTTACAGGTAAGTTTCAGTTACAGGTTTCCTGCATTATTTTACACATGTAAATTTGTAGCATGTTTCCATAATTTTATTGGTATTTCCATGTGTTTCAAAATCACAGGAAAAAACTACTAAATAAAACAGAAAACTGTAATAACAGATTTTTTTACAGCGTAAACCGAAACCATAAAAATAAATGACCATTTGATTAAAGTTGCCTGAAAGGAATTCTGAGCTCATGGCAGCTGCAGAAGAAGCTGTTTTCAAGGCATTTTAGCAAAGACCCTCGTACGCAAATGTAACTTTTTTTTTCATTTATTTAGCTGCAGGTTGAATCAAAAATATTATTTAACCATAATTTGACGGTGTGAATAAATTCACTTCAGATGCACACTTTTGCCGTCTGTTTTGAAAAATCCAGGGCATCCCTCAGGGTTTATTAAAGCCAAGACAAAGACAGAACCACAGCGGAAAAGGGGAGCTCCTCACCCACTGGTTTCAGTGTCTAGACACCACATCGGGGGCTAATCGAAGAGATCAAACAGATTTAACACTTCGCTAATGCAGATCAAAGACGTACCAGCCCGTATTCAGCGTGGGGAGGATTGAGAAATAAATTGGGGACCTGATGTGAGCAAGAACAGGAGTAATGAGCTGACTGCTGTTTGATTCATGTGCAGAAAAAAATAAAAGTAAATAATGACCATGTGTCGAGAAGGCAGTCTCATCTGTTTTATTTGCTTTTGTCTATTTGTTAAAGTGGATTGATTTCTGACCATCTGAATGCAGAATGCTGAATTTGTTATTATGACAATATACTTAGACTCTTTGAAGGCCCCCACCCCCCCACTGCCCATGTTTGTGGCGTACATCTCGTAGATGTGACACCAATCAGAAGGTCTAAGCAGCCTGAGCTCCATCATCAACCTTTACCGCTCCGTAATCAACGAGCAAATCAGACCTGCGATGTAAAAAGAGCAGTAACCAATCAATCTGATCATCACAGCAACTTTCAGCGGAAGGTGAAACTTAAACGTCTGAAACAATCATCAGACTTCCGAATTCTCCACAGTGTGAGCAGATGGGACTAAATGGTGCTGCAGCTACACAAGAACACACATGTTTAAATATATTTATGGAGTCAGCATCAGACTATGAGCAGAACTAAACAACAGAGCTTCAATCAGGCAAAAACCCAGAGATTTGAATATCTTTGTGGTATTTAATGTATTGTTTATGTCTTGGAACTTGGAACTAGCTTGCATCTCTGCATGGTCCTGTACTCCTTCTTCTTTCTGTTTGTGGCTGCTTTGGTTACTTAACCACAAACGTTTTTTCTAAGAATAACCAAGTATTTTGGTGCCTTTATCCAACCACAAAACTGTGCTGCCTAAACGAAACCGAACAAAAAGCAGTGAGTGAATCGTGGATGTAGAAAAAATCCTGTGACGCCCTCCTTCATTTAGCTTCTCCCCTCCAGCCTCCTCATTAGGATCTTATTTATACTTGACTTGATATGAAAATGCTCTGCATAGATGCTATATGTTGGTGAATTTTTGCTTGTATTCAAACCCCCAGACGTTTACAGGCTCTAATACTTTCAGCAAATGTCCGCGGGGCCAACGAAACCAAAATCAAAGATGATGTTCAGGAAGATGTGAAACGCCTGATTATTTCCACAGATTAGATGTGAGTTCAGCTCTAGATACCTTTAAAAGTTGATCGATGTGATGTCATAGGTCTGTCTATGGTCTTAATGGCAGATATAATCTTTGAATTGGAAAAATAGTTTATTTCCTGATATCTAGAATTATTTGCTGCTTCAGACCAGCTTTTACATGAGCAAGCAGATAAAAACATAGAAATCTTGGAAGTCTAGAATCTAAGCCAACAGAGAAGGACTCTTACCAACTGAAGTCACTTCCAAACCTTTAGCCAAGTCATCACTGCTAACTCTGACATTATCTGACTCTGCTACTTTTGATCCCAACTAAACAAGATACTTAAATTCTTGGATCTCTCCCTCTTTTTCATGAGCGTCTACTCTACAGGAACCTTATGCTTTAAATGATTGTCACAGCCAAAAACATTAAACATGAGGAACCTTCCTAGGATGAATAACACTTTGATCGCTTCCAGCTCTTTTAACCAGTTATGTGTTCTTGTTTTCAGCTTTCAATGTGTCATTCCATGTTAATGTGCTTACATGGTTACGGTAAAAGTACAAGGCAGGTTTGTTACTCTCTCACAGTGTAAAGTGTGAGCTCTTAATCTTACTTCTGCTAATAAATACATGCTCCTACAAAGTAGCTATTGTGAAAGAAGGAGGATCCTGATACTGTGGTGCTGCAGATGCTCCACACACAGAGAGTTAGTTTGACCACCACTTCACACTACACACAACTAATGAGGCAAATGTGATGTCTTGTAAATACAAGCAATAATTCTTCAATCAGTCCATCGACACCTGGACCACAGACATAAACCTATGGGTGTGTCTCAATCTGCCCACTTCTATACTTCAAACACTATATTTAAGAGCATGACACTGAAATTTCAGCAAAAACTTGGTACTAGTGTAAAACGTTGAATACTACGTGCACGGCATTTTGCTGACGTAGCGAAAGGGGAAGGACTTCCAACCAGTTTTCCAGAGCTGAATAATGGTGTCCACCGACTCAGTGGTACTGATGCAGGCAGAGGCTATTTTGTTCAGATGTAAATATGAAGTTATTCTATCATTCCAATATAAACGGCAGCCTGCTACCTATCTCTTCTATCCCTGACGACAGTAATGAATCTGATGATTTGTTGGAGGCTGCGGTTATACCGACTCAGTAGAGTTAGTACACGTAAATGTTAGCAGTATTTTTAGTACACGTAAATGTTAGCAGTATTTTTAGTACACGTAAATGTTAGCAGTATTTTTAGTACACGTAAATGTTAGC
>JBAFTB010000014.1:31428941-31441039 GCA_037177355.1 Melanotaenia trifasciata | reverse complement strand
TAAAGTAGTTTAAATGAGAGGTTATATGTGTGTATGTGTGAACCTAAAGTAGTTTAAATGAGAGGTTATATGTGTGTGTATGTGTGAACCTAATACTGTAAATTCACATAAAATAGGAAAATGCTATAATTTATACTTTTCTTATTTCTGTTTCTTTTGTGTTATTTTTTCTTTATTGTTGTCAAGTGGAAGTGCTTCCTTATGACTTTCATATATTTATGTTTTAGTTGTAATTTATTTATTTTTATGTATTTTTTTATTATTATTTATTATTATTTGACATGGAGTACTTGTTTTAACTGTAGTTGTGTGAAAGTTCTTTATAAATAAAGTTATATGGTATGGCATCCATATCCTTCACAGATGATTCAGTGATTTTTGTTTCTGCTTATTTTTAAAAGCATCACTGCAAAGTTAATTAACATTTTGTTAGTGTTTCTGTTTAATTAGGAATAAAAACAAAAAACGATGTATGAACCAGTATGTTCCGGTCTTGGTGACAGTCTCTCTTAAATATTATAGATGTTTTCTTGTTTAACTTTCTAAAATGAAATACGCTTTAGTTGTTTTCTTTCCAGATACTAGTTTGTGGTAAATGTCAAGGTGTTTGTTTTTCAGAAATATAGTTTAAATTTGTTTTCTAATGATGGTAATCTGATGTGAATCCAGCTCCTCTTTCACAGTAATCTGACCCTCCAGTTTTCCAAATCAGCAGATTTAATCGGGGTGTCAGGCAGGGCTATAAATCACCGAGGAGGGGAATGAGGCCTATTTTGCCCCAAATCATAAACATTCCAAGTTCCTGGTATTTTAATTGTAGTAGCACAGCATAATGAGCATCTATCCAGTTTTCAGTTTCTAATCTTCAGTAATCTTGGTATAATTTGGTGGTCAAACAACTCAAAATCACCTCCTACTGCCCCACATCTAGGGAGAGGGTTTATAGTAATATGTAGTATCCACCGTGTTTAAAACTCTCGACAGTGGGTTTTGAGTCATTTTGTGCAACGTTTGCTCTAAGAATAAAGCCAAAAGCAACACATAAATGGAAAATACAGCAAAGACATAAATTAGAATGGTCGTTTTTTAAGGGTTTTATACATACTGTGTCCTCAGCTCCTTTTAGGCTAGCTAATGTTCAAGTCTTCCTCTACCAGCTCCTGCTGATGAAAAATGCTTTTAGGCAATTAAAAGAAATGTCAACAGCACTCTGTCTGGGCTGTTTCCCCACTGCAACTGGCAGGAGTACTGTATGAGGGGGTGGAAATGGGAAGAGAGTGCTGGGGGGCCTTGAGAGGGTACAGATCCTGTTACATTGGACAAGCAGTAGGCACCTTTTCCCCTGGAGAGGCTACAATGACCACAGCTCCTTCACGTCGCTCCTTCCTGCCATGCATCTCCTGTCCCACACTAAATCCAGCTGCCAGGCCTTTACTGATGAAAAACAAATAAAATACCATTAATCTTGAAGCCCAAAAGATGAAAACAAGTTTGCCCCAGTACCACATCTTCCACTTTCAGATCATTGTAGCAGCTTTGATATAAGGTAAGCAGGTTGGTTTTGTGTTTAATGTAAACGCCTCCTGTTTAACTGGCCAACAAATGTCACAGATCTATTAGCTCTAGCCTTGCTATTTCATTAGAATGCCAGTCAGATGGCAGTCAGGTGTTGGACAGCTTGCATTGAAATAAATCATCTCTTTTCCCTTTTGTGTTTGCCTTCCACTCTTGTTACATTGTCTTTCATGAAAGCCCACACTGAGCCCATATGCAGTCTTCACAGAGAAAGTGATCAATGTGAGAGCCACTGGAGGGTGCATTACAGAATCGACACCAACTGGGTCCAGTCTCTGTGCATACTGTATCAAAGGCATCCAATTAGGGATAAGAGTAGGGGAAGAACAATGGTGTGCAGGCTGAAGGAGTTGCTTCGGGATGAGAGTCAGAGAGAAACAACTTCTCAGTGAGCATCTTGAAGTGCATATTCCATCAGCATCATACAAAGCCTGCCAGACCCTCCAACACAGACTAAGAGACAGAAAATGAATATCCTCAGAATATCTTTAAGGACTTTTGAGACCCCCTTTAAACTCATCGCCTGTGCAGGACAGCTTGGTTCATCTTTTAAGAAGATAAAGATTGTAGCTAAAATATATATAAAATGATTCTCATGAAAACAAAGTTAAAGTTAAACAGAAATAAATCAATGCTCTAAATTTGTCACTTCATAGAATTATGCTATTAATCACTGGGCCTGGATGTCTGAATAAAACAATAGCCAAGCGTGTAAATGAGAAAATTATTGGCGTTCTGAGCTCTAATCAGCTGTGGGGACAAAGCAGGCTTCATTTTAACCAAAATAACCCCTCACACATTAACTCACCTACACATACTGTGATAATTAAGTGGCAGAATTTAAGTCTAGCTGTATGCTAGGACTACACAAACTTCCATTCATTAAGAAGACAGATTTTTCCAAAGCAACCTATGGTGCAGTAGCATTAAGGGTCTTACCTAAGGACCCAACTGTGTGTTAATATTTGTCCACTGCGGGATTTGAACCCTGGTCTTGCGCATGAGACACAGACGCCAACTGAGCTAACCAGCCAGCATTCAGGCTCTTGGCATGTGATGCTTATGTGATGCAGCTGCAGAGATACTCAGTTCCTGGTAAACTGTAGCAGCTGCACATCCCATCTGTCCCTGGAGATCCCTCATAAAACCACTACAGGTGGAAAATGAGGCGGGTATTGGGAATGAGTCCCAGCTCTCTGTCCTCATGGCTGTGCACAAAGCAAATCCACTTCCATCTATAACTCTGGTTTCCTCCCCAATGTGTTGCTAACACTTCCCGGAGTTATGATAAATTGGATTATAACTGGATTAGAATAAATTTTCTGATGAGTGTAGGCAACAGTAACTTGGTTTATATATCTTGCTATTTTAACGTTTCACCTCACATCACCACTAACCAGTCGGTGGGGAGCTTCGACTGTATCTGTCCACGAACAGTCACACCCTGAGGGTCGTTAGGTCACATGGTGTCACCGATCTGTTGGTACTTCATGTCATTCTCACCTGTGAGTTCTTCACCTGCCTGACCAAAACTGGTTCCACTGTGTCCAACATGTGGCTGGTTGTGAAACCTCCCAAAGGAGAGTCAAAGCTGCACTGTAGAGCTGCTCTCCTGTGATGTGCCATGCATTTATAAGTAGTTGTTTGGTCTTTACTAAATGAAGTTATTTTTAAACACCAGCATGATGTAACCACAGACTGGTTGGGTGGAGTTCCAGATGTGATGTGAGATAGATAACTTGATGACATGATAGTGAGAAAATGGTGAGCAAATTAACTCAACATGAAGGACAATAGTACAATTCCTCACTGATGGTTATAATATCTTTTCAGACTCATTGATTTTCCCTGGTTTATTTAATAACTAGTAGTTGAGCCAGTTAACTCTTAACAAGAAGTATTTCAAGGTTCAGTTTATATAGATTCAAATAAACTAGTTTATGATCATAGTTTGAAAATTCTGTAGTCAATCCCCAAAAGGAAGAAGTTCATGTTTATTTCTCACGTTCTTCTGAATTTTCTTCCTCTTGGTACATAGAACTATGAAGTGCTGCAGAGTAAATGGGTACCAGAGATGTGCACAAGTCCTTTTCTGTAAATCCAAGTCAGGTCTCAAGTCTTAAAAGTCTGAAGTCTCATGGCTGAAATCCAAATCAAGTCGCTTAAAGTTGTAATGAGTGGTCTGCCATGCGACCCCTGCTCTGTGGTCTGCTGAGGACTGCATTACAGAAGATGGGACAGAAGTAAGGTCACGAAAGGAAACAAAAAAAAAGATTGTCCACGAGTCTCAAATTGTGAGTTCGAATCGAGTTTCTAGTCACTGGAAATGGGACTCAAGTGTGTCTGGAGTCCATGTAGAAGACTCGAGCTACCATCTCTGATGGGTGCTGTGGCCATCTGCTGAGATTCATGCGCATTTCTACATTTTTTATTTAATTATTAAGATATAAGATAATGAAACTTTCATGTTCTTAGTGCATAGTTGCCTTCATTTGGTTGTGTATAACAGCACATTTGAGACGCAGCAGTCTTATTTTAGATTTTAATACTACTCATTATGGAATTTCTGCTTATGTCTTTAAAACATTAAAAGATCCAGATGGTTATTAAATTATGAAAATGAAACCAATTTCTGTCAAATAAAATAAAATCTTTAAAAACTGCATGGCGGTACCGGTGGAGTGATATCAGAACAACAGCGACTAGCGCTTGTTTGCTTGTGTTTTTAGCTACTCGACTTTTTGAGTCTTCTGTGTGTTTTGGCAACTGATTTTTGGATTTATGATACTGATGCCCCTGATTTGATCATTGTCTGGTTTAAGACGCTGATTTTTTGGATTACGGACTGAAAACAAAGATGCGAGTTGACTAGTTTGTCGACGCTACGACTGCATTGTCTAGCAACAGAATGGGCCGAAAGAAGGCACTGTCGGCTGAAGAAGGAGAGGAGGTCAGGAGATCGTTGGAGCTTTTAACAGAGGAAATATCTTCTGTGAAAGCAGAAAGTGATCCTGCAGCTGGTACAGCCTTCCTCTTTGCTTCTTGTCTCACCAGTTGTAACTTGACATACAGTAATTGCTCTGCAATGAAAGCATGTCAGCCAGCAGAGGACCACGAAAGATGTTTTTATTCCTTTAGTCTTGACATCACACTAAATCAATGTAACATATGATAAAAAGTATGGCTGGGACTTGATTAAAAAATTAATCAATTAATTAAATAATTCATCACAATTAATTGCATTTTAATTGCTTAACAATATTTGCCTCAAAAAGCAACGTTTTGTTTTTATTTAAATGGATTTTAGTGGACAACTGAGTCAAATAATAAGCACTGATATTAATATGGTAAACTGAAGCTCCAGTAATGTCTGGAAAATGCATTTAATTGCATTTAAATTCCAAACAGTGGAACAGTAGAAGAAACAGAAAATATCCCTGGCCAAAACTGAGCAGACCTAAAGTTAAAGTGTCATTTTAAGTCTTTTTACCAGCAGCTGCTCTCTGGTTAAACGTCCACAACATGTTACAGAACTTTAACTTTCTAAATGTTTTCCTCCACACACTCATTAATATGTGACGGTAAGCCAGGACGGGATCATCCAGCAGCAGCTTCAGTCTGGTCCTGAAGCAGAGGGGAAGGTCTCCTGCTCTGCAGCTGGAAGCTGATGGACGGGGGAGGGGCGGAAGCTCATTGAGAAGACGTAAACGTGCTTTCCTTTCAGTTTCCAAAACGCTCCAATTACACCAGAAAAAGTCTGTAGGTTTGTTTCTATTGTCGCTTCTTGTCTGCACATTGTCTGTAACTTACAGTTCATTTAGATGTAGGTGAGGTAGTTTTGTATGTACCTGGTGCAGAACTCATTGCAAGGCATCTTTCACCAAAGCATGGACCTGTGGGAGTCACGACATGTCCACTGTCAACAAGAGTGACAAGGAGAGGGTGCTTCATGTTTCTCAGTTTAAAACGACTTCATTCAGCTCACGTCTGCTTTTCTTACATCAACATTTATTTATCTTGATTCAATTTTCCAAATACACCATCACTGTCAGTTTCTTTTGCATCATTTTTCAAGGTGACTAAAACTTGTTAAAAACCACTTCATTATGCAACCAATGTATAGACTTTTTTTTTCTTTTTTAAGTTCCTGCTCCTTGTCCCTACATTTCAGATAACTGACATTGCTAACCTGCAAGTTTTCCCTTAAGGTTCATTCTGCAGGCTCTAAACAATCTCTCATATGTGGAACTCCACCTTGATCCTCTCAGTAAAGAAAAGCCAGCGTGTGCCCCTGAGGCTGAAAATGTATCATCATAAATATCATCAAGGATCTTTAGATGAGCCACAGCAAATTCATTTTCAACAGAAGAGCTGAATGATAGAGCAAAGCAAAACTATTATTAACTGATGATGATAATCTAAGCTTAAGATCACAGAAGACCATTTTCTAAAACACCAAGGAGAAACATTTCAAACTAATGAAGCATCACAATTCATGGTATTTTTATTCATTATATATGTTGTGCAAATGTTGGAATGCAACAAATAATGTTAAAAAGTTGCCTTTCAATGTAAACCAAGCAGTTAAATGTAAACCAAGCAGTTAACATGTCCATAAGATGTTTTCCTTATTTATTATGGAACATATTATGAGAAAAATCAGCCATGTCTGAGGATTTCTGCAGAACTCCAGCAAGGCGAAGTCAAACAGTCCATAGCTTCCATGTGAAATACTGAAGGTGGTGGTGCATAGCTAATATCGCTGATGTGATACAAAGTCGTTAACATTCCACATACTTGCATTTCAATACAGTTTTTAATAACTTACCTTGCTTTTCTTGAGAACCTTCAGAACCTGAATTTCCGAGACAGCCAGCAAAGCTTAATGTATAACTACAACGTCTGGAATCATTTGTAAACATTCATTCACATGTGCTAGATCCAGGGGTGCAGTTTGATCCCAGGCCCATCCCTGCTCACCCAAACGTTGTCCAGCTGTATGGAAACAGCTTTCTTTGCCAGTTTGGTGTGTGAGCTGTAACTCCTCTGTTTTCTGAAACATCTCCGAACAGAATTTTGCAGACAACAGAGAAAACGTTAAAAAAGATGACCATCCGACGCATGCTACATAATAATGCCCACAGGCAAACTGCCACATGTATGTCTGCTGTTGATGGGAAGGTTTATGCTCCTCACATGTGGAACAAACGCCCAGCAAGCTGCAGGTCTGCTGAAACTCTCGGCAGTTTTAAATCAGGGTTAAAAACTTGCCTATTATCAAAACAACTTTATTCCTCACACTGGAACTTAATTTCTTTCATTTTATCTATTTTATTTGATATTTTTTCTTTGTTTATAATTAATTTCTTTAAAAGTTTGTTATTAAAGCACTTGTTTTTGCTTCCTGCACCCGTTGTGATGCTTTTAATGTTTAATGTAAAGCACTTTGAATTGTCTTGTTCATGACATCTGCTATACAAATAAACTTGCCTTGATGTCTAATAAATGTGTGAATGCGACTGAAGCCCTGCTGTGAGAAGCAGGGTTCATCCTGGACAGGATCATCACAGGGCGAGCATACAGACCACTGTGCAGGCTCACAGTAACCAACTAGCAATTTAAACAAACAGGCATGATGTGGACTGTGGGGGGACCCTGGAGCACCCGGTAAAAACCCACATGGGCTCAGGGAGAACAAGCAAACATGCAAAAACCCCAGCTGACCTCCAACTAGGAGCAAAGCGGCACTGCGAGCATCTGCGACATGATGCTTTGTTAAAGAGGTTGTTTAGTTCATATTTTTGTCTTTTTTATTTTGCAGTTTTACAACAACATTGTCACACCGAGAATTTAAAGATGCATTTTTACAAGGACCAGAGATTAAAATGAAACCTCCTCTGCAGTCTGACCATCAGAACCCTAAAGATCAGGCTTGGTTGGACATGGTCAGTCATGCAGATCTAAAAGTTGGAAGATTTTGTTCTGGGATTTAATAACACACATTGTGGGTGTGAAATAAAATCATAGGATAGGTCACGGCTGCTGGTTAGAATTTAAACCACCACGTTCCCTAAACTGACTTCATGTTTAGTCGTTTGTGGTTCAGTTTTTTGTGCTGGTTGTTTCAGATCACTGATGGGGGTCTAATAATTCAGCAGAAGAAAAGGTAAAATTACAAAAGGTAATGTTGCTGTAATATGGTAACAGTATAATAGGACAGTTTATTTCTCTCCTTTCTTTGTCAACAGCCATCACTTAACTCTTGCTCCCTGATGTTAAATTGGCTTGTAGACAAAAAGACTTGTCAAGTGCTCTTTGATATACACTCTGATAAAAGATATATATCATCAATGAATCAAGGAGAGTAACGGATTCTTGTGGAAAGCCAACAGAGTCCTGCAGATAAATAAAAAAAAAAGGTTTCCCATCTGGCAGACGGGCGTTGTTTAGATTCACTTCCAGCTCCTTTTTGGAAGGAAACCAATTTGATGGAGAAAATGGACGATATAAAGTCTGCAAGTCCAACTAATTCATGGCATGAAAATACTGCTTGTGTTTTAGTACGGAGGCCAATGTCAGCAAACTCCCTGCAGCGACAGTTAGCCAAATAAGCTTTGTCTGCTCACACAGTCCAAGTCGAGGTCTGCACAGAAAGATTTATCACCATGCCATTGTTGTTGTTTGAATAACTCTAGAAAAGCAACCTCACACATACTTCCACTTGTGCGATCTCTGCAGTTTGAAGTCATTGTGCAGAGAGTAAACTTCGCTGGAGGACAGCAGGCCTGTCACGGCTGCATTTGAGCAGGACTTGAAATGTAGCAGGGCAAATGTGCCAACGTGAGAGAAAACAGCATCTCCGAGAGACATCGGCCTCTATAGAATCATCAGTGGTTTATGGACTCAGTCAGGAGAAAGAAGCCACTCAGGTTGCATGAACTTCTTCTGTAAGTGCTGTTAAATCAGATAAAATGATAAACTTTTTCTTTTTTACTCAGCGAAATCTACATTTGTGTTGGATCAAGGTTCATCAGTCATGTCGTTTCCTGGTGTTTTTGCTGACCATCATCAGGTTTTCAGCAAATATAATGTACATTGACTGTTTTTTGACCACAGAGATTTATTTTTCCCCAAACCATAAAACTTTTTCAGACTGATCTGATCATTAGTTCCTTTAAAGTGAGTTATGACACCTGTGAGCAACAGTGGAAAACATGCTATTATGAGGTTAGTTGTTCGAGTAGTGTGAGAAGCTTTTTGATTTATTTGATCTTTATTTAACCAGGAAGTCCCCTGAGACTACCATCTCTTTTTCCAGGTAGACCAGGCCAAGAAGGAAAGTCAACACATATAAAACCAGCACACAATAAAACAGTTAAATAAAACAGATACAATGACTCCAACACACTCTTTGCTTCAGGGAGGTTTATTTTAGCTTAAATTTTTATCTTTGGTTGATGTTTAAGAAATTTAGTTTGGTTAATAGCATCCATCTGATTCCATATGTAGGCCAGAAGAAAGGGATTTGTACAGCAACCAGACAATGCCACCCTCGGAATTTCACCCAGGAAAATATATCCAGGTGGTAGATTCACCACCTGGCACCAGGTCTGTTATGCACGAGGCAGAGACAACAGTTCCAGTAAACAAGGAATTTATTAATACTATCAATTTAAACTACTATAAGTAAAATAACCATAAAACAGCAAGGAAGGTAAATCAGGGCTGAGACCTACTAGATGGAGGGGTCCCAGGAACACCACACGTCAAGTTAAATAAACCAAAACAACTTAATCCAGAAAACACACGAAGAGGCACCACCACCAAGGCTCCAATCCACCACCGTAGGCTAAGCACCTGAGGAAGCGAAGGAAAACAAAAAGGATCATTAACAAAGTACACTTAAAATAAAACAAAAATGAATTGATGAGGGAACACTAATCTTAACAAACTATATCAAGCTGATACAATTTCCACTATTCAGGTACACACACACATTAAAATGGCAGAATTCACACTGGTCATCGGGTGTCTGTGTCACCAAGAACAGTGTAAATGTTTTTGAAGCAAAGCAAGACTTGTCCTCTAAAGCAAAGCAGCAGTAGTCTCCCGCAGGAAGTGATCTGCACGGCTAAGCTGTAGCCCAGTCAGGTGATCCGGACCGCACGGCGTGACATGGAGCAGCATGCAGCATCAGTCAGCGGTTTATAAGTGACCCACGAGCTCGATGAGGAGCACACAGCCTGCAGCCATACCTGCATGAGTCTCTAGAACAACATAACCAATGAGCAGCACACAGCTGCGAGCCTACCTGCCACCATCCAGGAGGGGAAGTCCCCGATGCCAGGAAGTGATGTAATCCCAGCCACAAGCAAGAAAGGAGAGGCAGCGTGCACCCCCTCCTTACCTTTCATATGGTCCTCCCCTCCAGTAAACTGCTGGCAAAGTGCCGGAAGCCATCAACAGACACAAGCGTGTCCTGCTACACATACATGTCCCGTCTGCTTCGAGGCAACCACATAGCATGAATCTGCCACCACCATGCTTCATTCAGATTATTGTCATTTAAAACCTGGTGGCATGATAAGAACAAAACAGTTTCTCGGGTCGCTGCATGCGCAGCTTGTTTATTAAAACAAAATAATTTAAAATGTAATAAAACCATAAAAAGGACAACAAAAAATGAATAAAATCTTAATTTAAAACTCCCCGCAATGAAAGGTGGTCAGTGTGCAGTAACAGCAGCAAACATCAGCAGCAACAGTTCAAAGGGGCAGAGACCTGTTGCAACATCAAGGAATGTTGTTTTAGTATTCATGTTTAGTATTGTTTCAGTATTTGGTGGGTGGAGGATGGGTCTGGCAGTGTGACTGCATTCAGATAAAAGCTGTTTCTCAGTCTGGATGTTCTTACTGGGATGCAGCACAGCCTCCTTCCTGAGGGCAGGGAGGTGAGTACTCCCTATGCAGGATGGTGGTGCAGGCTTAAGTTTTGTTTTTGCCACATCAGAGGTAAAAATTATTGTCTTACTCAAATTTATAAATGAGCTGCTCTCATTTCGATTGTTCATAAAGATTGAAGGACTGCAGGTAACCGATAACTCTAGATAACATCATCCACAGATAAACTCAAATAAATGATCTAATAAATGCTGAAACAGTGGAGAACTGTTAGTTTAAGTTTGGATTTAACAAACCACAGATTCAGTCAAATGAAAGAATGATAGTTTTAATTTCCTTTTCTTCAGCATCTTGCTGCTCACTCTGATTGCTGCTTGGCACCAGACAGAATGCATCATTTACAGTATAAATCAGGGGTGCTCAAATTTGGCCTGCCAGCCTGTTGTCTGGCTCACCAATTAGATATCCAAACTATTTTGAGTATGTCACTTCTGCCACAACAGAATTTTTGAAAAATTCAGAAAGTAATGGTCATTAACCACATTACCTTCTATATTAAGGTCTCCAGCACTTTATATAGGACTGTATCAACACAGTGTTATAACAAAGATCCCCCATGAGCCTTTGCACATGGAGCATTAAGCTCGCGGGCTCAATCATCAACATGGAGCGCTATAGACAAAAGGCATTTTAACCCAGGATGGGAAGAAAAATATATTTTTACAAATATTAAGTCAGACTCACCTGTAATCAGTCTGTGGCTGTAGAAGAGGACATGATACGTCATCACTACCATTTACGTACCAAGGAGAGGCACGAAAGGAGAAGTCCAGTGAGCTACTAGCTAACTTTGTTCACAGCAAAGCCCCGTCGTGCGGCCCTCAGCTGTCCAGGACAGCATGACACAGGCCAGCTATGAAATATTAACTCTAATTGCCAAGACTAGAAAATCTTTTTCAGCTGGGGATTCTGTTAGAGCGTTTGTCCACAGTGTCTTCATTGGTGTGCCCATCTCAGGCGAGGGTCTTCTCTCAAATCAGCCTCTCCTGCAACATGGTGACCCGCCGTGTTGAAGATGAGTTGGATTTACAATTTTTTCATTAGCATGTGATGAGTGCATTTTGAATTCAATGTAGCTTTTAGTTTTCATCCGAAAAGTGAGTAACACCATGGAAATCTCACAGGCTGGAGTTAAGACACTACATGGAAGTACAAAAAGCTAGGTTTGCAGCAGCTGGACGAGTACTGGACAGGTAGCTGGAAGAAAATAGAAGTGGGCACTTTGCTGTGAACAAAGTTTAGCTAGTAGCTCACTGGACTTCTCCTTTCGTGCCTCTCTTTGGTACGTAAATGGAAGCTGGAAGAAAATGGTCAGGTTAACTACGGACGGTGCCCCTGCCATGATTTGCAAAAAAGCAGGCTCGCCCCGTATCACCATATACATACAGTATCTCACAGACGTGAGTACACCCTTCACATTTTTGCAAATATTTCATTATATCTTTTCATGGGACAACACTGTAGAAATTAAACTTTGACATACAGAATATCAAAGTTTAATTTCTATAGTGTTGTCCCATGAAAAGATATAATGAAATATTTGCAAAAATGTGAAGGGTGTAC
>JBAFTB010000014.1:31287345-31308927 GCA_037177355.1 Melanotaenia trifasciata | reverse complement strand
GGGGACATTGAGTCCGAATGGGCTGTGTTCCGTGCCTCTATTGTCGAGGCGGCCAGCTGCAGCTGTGGCCGTAAGGTTGTCGGTGCCTGTCGTGGTGGTAACCCCTGAACTCGTTGGTGGACACCAGAAGTAAGGGATGCCGTCAAGCTGAAGAAGGGGACTCCAGAGGCAGCTGATGGGTATCGGTGGGCTAAGCGGAGCGCAGCTTCGGCGGTCGCTAAGGCAAAAACTTGGGCATTGGAGGAGTTTGGAGAGGCCATGGAGAATGACTTCTGGACGGAAGGACGAGGAGATTCTGGTCCACCATCCGGCGGCTCAGGAGGGGAAAGCTGTTCTTCATCACTGTGTACAGTGGGGATGGGGGCTGCTGACCTCGACTCGAGACGTTGTGAGGCGGTGAAGGGGAATACTTCAAAGACCTTCTCAATCCCACCAACACGTCTTCCGATGAGGAAGCAGAGTCTGGGGTAGCTGGTGCTGGGTCTCCCATCTCTGGGGCCGAGGTTGTTGATGTGATTAAAAAGCTCCTTGGTGGGAAGGATCCCGTTCTTTTGTCACTACCTGCAGCTTATGTCCATAGATGAGGGTAGGAATGTAGATATAAAATTTATTTCTATATTATCTATTTATTATTTATTAATTCTCATTAATTTATTAAATATTTAATTGTATTTCATTTTATTCTGATCTTTTTGTTTTGGTATTTCTTTCTTGATTCTTTAACTGTACTGATTTAGTTTTGTATAAATGTTAATAAGTTCATGTGTTAAGAAGTTCATTATTTTGCTCAATGACTGTGATTTTCAAAGGGAGGCAGAAAACAACAAACTATCTGTAAATAGCTCTGAAACCGTGTGAAGGCCAGAATAAAATGCTTTGCTGCTTTGGATCAGATTGTAGTAAGAATTCATTATTTATTCTCAAAACTTCTGTTTATTCCACTTAAAATTGTTGTGCTCCAGCTTTGTCATTCCTGATAAAAAACATAGCGCCAGGTCATAATTTACTACTAGTGGGAACTGTTTCCATGTTAACACACAAAAAAAACCCAAACGAATAAAACATGATCAACCCATGATGAGAAAAAAGAATGCACAGGTGAAACAAGCATACAAGTCTACACAGATAATAATCATTTTAAAAATAATAATATTATTTTATTATTATTATTATCATGGCTTCTGTTTATAATTGTAATGTAATGTACCTCTCACTGCCAGCGACTGCAGATGTGAATTAATCTAAGTTAAACTCTGGTACCATGCATCAAATAGCAACATTCACTGGAGAAAACTGAACAAGTTTCCTAATGCACTATTTTAAAGTAAAGATAATAACCAGGGCTTTAACTTAACACCCATCAACCTGCCAAATGCTGGTTAAAATTCCATTTGGTGGGTAGATGCAAAATTTTTCTGGCCACAATAACAGGGGTGAGACTCTATTTTTTGGGCACACGTACAGCTAACCAATAGGGAGACTTGGATCATACCATTATGTAAAAAGAGTAGGGGGGCAGATGCTCTCAAGACTCTGTAATGTAAAAGTTACACAGGTCGACAGAACGATGGGAGATGAATTTTAAGTCAAGCACTTCAAAAAAAGTGAACGAATGAGCAGAAACTAAAAGATATTCAGCATCTGGCTGCATAGAAACGATGCTGGAGCCTGGAAGCTGAATGTGTAAATAATGTTCAGCTTTGGTCTTTATTTGATTTGTTTGTTGTGGCTTTGTGTTCAGCTGTTATTCTAAAGGTTTGATCAATTCTGTTTAATTCAGTGTTGTTTCTATAACACCAGTTCACAACAAAGTCATCTCAAATCACTTCACAGGCGTAATCAGTTTAAGCCAGTTGATTGTGATCCATGTAAAACAAGTCAACAATAGTCTGGTTTATACATTCAAGACATACAAGACTATTCATAAAAATAAAAGACTAGTTAAGGAATGTTAAACAATATTAACTTTTTTGCAATAAAAAACAGAAAAAAAAAAAATGTTTTTTCTAGAACAGGGCATACAATTTTATTTCCAACACACAAATAATGAATCACTGCTAATTTAGGCTGAAATAGAAGCTCACGGTGGATTGGTGGGTTTTTCAAAGAGAGCCAAATCTATAAAAAGAGTTGTTCCATCATCAAATCACTACAACTCCCACCGTTCTGCAACATGTCAACCAGCCACTGGCCGCGTACTTCCTGAGGTGTAGGTGGTGTCATTTACCAGCTACTGCCTGAACAAAGAGCAGCTGAATGACCAGAGAAATGTTAATCATTTGGATTTTTTCCCATGAAAAATCTGGCTAGTGGAAATTCTGATCGGCCCAAAACTTTATGAACCTACTAGCCATACCGGCCACACTGAGGGAGGTATACACTTTCCTCATGTGGTTTAAAAGTACATTTTTTATTCTGTTTTTCAATTTCCAGCTGATGAATAATGTTTTCTTTGTGTTTTCTAACCCAACTTTAGTTGAGTTTAGTCTCGACACCACTATAAAAACCTATAAAAACAGGACCGTGACCTTAGAGTGGTTCAGAGGAGCAACAAAGAATCCAGCGTCAGTTGTGACCATGGCTTGTGCTGGCTGTTACAGCAGTGATAACTGACTGGTCGTCTTTTAGACCTGAACTGTCACATAAAGTCCGACTCAGGCTGTGGGATCAGTCATCTGGGGTCAAACTTTCCTGTCTGTCACTGCAGCGTCCAGCTAATTGGCTCAGAGTAATTACACTTCCTTTCCACTCACATTAATCACCAATCAGCCCTGACATCCCACAAAGTCTCACACACACACACGGAGGAGAAACAGAAAACCCACTAATGATTTTTCAGTGTACACCCAATCAACGGGTAGCTGCTGTCTGTGGGAGAGTCCTGCAACAATGACCCAGCGAGACAGGGAAATGTAGTAGCTGCTTATTTTGGACCATTTAACAGGCTGGCATGGCTCCAGCTGAAAGCTAATGGGTTGCACCATTGTGCCACTTCCTGGTGAGGACAAACTCCCATGAGACTAGAGTGGATGCTGTTATCTGGCTGGGTTAGAAGCAGCAGCAGGAAGTGACCTCACCTTCAAACCAGGTTTGATAACATACTTGCACTCACATGTGCCAGCTTGTTGTCCGTCATCCTGGATAAAGCCAGCTGCACTAAAAATAGAACATGTTGTAATATCTGTTTTAGGTACGAAGGGAGGGGCCCTTTGATCAGACCCTTTGGGAGATGAAGGGAATTTTGATAAAACATTGTTACATAGAAAACGTCTGAATTGGAGCATTTTCCTGTCAGCTTGCAGCTCTTCTTATAAAAGAAATCTATTTTTACATGCAACGATACTGATAATGAATTCTTCCCATTAATCAGATGTCGTGTGCTAAGAGCGGAGATGTCATGTTTGAAATCCAGTTTTGACACTTTGGGTTGCAAGAACAGAAAAATGATGGTACATCAGGCAGTTTTCATGCTGGGACGGGAGCACCTCTTGTTTGGAACGCTCCCCATCACCTCTGTTTACAACGGCTGTTAGTTTGTTTTCTTTGGCTACATTTTTTTTTTTATTGTCACTTATTTTGAGAAAATTATTTTTTAAACTTCCAAATACACTAAGGGATGTGTTGAAGTAACAGAGTCACATGTACTTGCTCCTATGAATCACTATATTGATGATGAAAAAGTGTTTTACTATGCAAACTTTTAATTTAACATGTCGTGAACAGAGATGTTCAAGATACAAATGGATTGAGATGGTTGATCCTCCAGTACGACCATAAAAACCTGAAATTAGAATTCAGGGTTTGTGCAAACAAAAGGTATCTTCAGAGGAGTGAAAATACAAGATGGCGTCTAAATAAACCGATGTTTAAAAATTTGCGTTTTTTGGGACCCTATGAAGTGAAACAACCTGCTGCTCCTTCAAATACACAACAACGTCACCAGGGAGTTGTTTCTTGAACTCATCTAAGAGTACTAATTCTCTTATAGACTCAAATGTGCTCACTCCACCAGATGAGCACCACCGGTAGAAGATCACTCTTCTCCCGCACAAACTCAGCAAAGGTTTGGGATTGTTCTTTCTTATACCCTCTGAATTTTTGTCTGTAGTCTTCCGGTACCAGCTCATCCGCTTATAATACCGCTGCCTTCACGAGGACATAACCCTGGATGTCCAAAAGAGGGAGCGCTGCTGCTACCTCCTGTGCCTCCCTTTTAATCTGCATTACACAAGTAATGACCACCAATCCTTAAGCTATTGCAAACTTAATGCTTAAATCTTTAATTTAGAGTTCAAACACATTTTCTACTGTACAAACAAATAAATAAACTTACTTTTTCCCTCTTTTTGTTCTCATTATCAGATTTTTAGTGTTTTATCTGTTTACCTTATTTATTAGAGGTAGACTTAGAGGATTAGTTACTGTTGCCATAAATGTAACTTTTTAGATGTTTGCAATGCAAACTGATATCTTACATGCACAGAAAAAAAAACAAAACAAAAAAACAGCTTTGCAAACATAATGTTTTGCAGCTCAGAGTAGTCACAAGTTATTACTTTTGATATAATATTTGTATAACATCTAATAAAAACAGGAGATGGTAATGTGTCTATTATTATTATTATTATTATTATTATTATTATTATTATTATTATTATTATTATTATTATTATTATTATTATTATTATATAAACATATAAAGGTTAATAATGTAATAATCAGGAGAAGAAGAAGAACAAGAAGAAGAAGTCTTAAGTCAGAAAATTGACTTAAGACCCCGCCCACCTCCTCCAGCCGTCTGTCTGAGTGTCAGACAGACGGCTGTAATCTGCCTCGGTGCAGAACGAGTCATGCACCAGCACTCCAACCTCTGTCTCTATCTCAAGAGTGACTGAGTTCACCATGACAACCAGAATCTGACTATCAAGAGTCTTATTGGAAGTGACAGATTAATAAACTGTAGCCTCTAGAGGAGCCGTAATCACATCTCAACTTTTTTTTCTTGGATCCATCTCCTCCATGTCGCTGTGACTCCAGCATGTCAGAACAGCGGCCGGAAAGATCGCTTCTTTATTTATATCCTCCTGTCTTCTGTAACATCAGGAACTGCATGAAAAAACAAGACAATAAAGGTCTTAGATCATCACATTCTTCACTGAATATTGTGCAGCATCTTAATTTTTTCTTGTGCAAACTCCAAAGACATTAGATCTTCAATAAGAGTGCATCTGTGTTGAGCGAGGGCAAAGGAGGAGTTTTGCTTTTTATGATCCAAGAAAGACAGCATGGGATACTTTCCTGGACAACAGCAATGTGAATGCTCCACCTGTTTGGCCATTTTTCATGCTTCCGCCGTCACAGATGTGGATTGTCAAAAGGTTTACAAGAGGGACTGACGATGAGGATGATGATTACTCGCCTTGCAGGAAAGAAGATAAATACCTGCTGAAGGTTCCTCAGTTTAAATTCTCAACCACAAGGTTTCACTGAGCTGCAGGCTTCAGCACTAACATGGACCGATAGCAGGAACTTACTGGTAATCTTTGGCACACCCTCCATTTCTCTGTGGTTTTAAAGCGCTTCAAGCTTCAGAATTTAGTTAGAATAGTTTTCAGATGAGATCAAGGTGTTGTTTTGCATCAGTGTCCTGACGCACCAGCTTCAAACACCTTGTAGTTGGAGGTGAGGTGACGAGAGGTCAAACTATGTGACCAACTTATTTTATTTTATTAATCTTTTTTTTTTTCCTGCACTTCTTTTATCATTTTCTGGATCACAGGGACTGGAATCTGTATCAGTATCATTACCTTCTTTAAGAAACGTTTTAAAATATTGTTTTAACGATGCTTGATGCAGAAAAAAAAACTTCAAATATAGTGTGAGCTGGCTGATCTGTTTCCCGGGAGTCTGGAAAATAAGAGATTTTGTAAATTTGCCGTAGCAAATAACTGCTGTTAATGTGTCTGTTTGGTTCAACCAGTCTTTATACGCAAAGACTTCTGATCTCAAAGTTATTTTCATCTTGCACTTGGGGATGTACAACATATTTAGAGGTAAATGTGACTTTGAAGTAATGTCTTTATGTGTCAAGAAATCTCTGGGCGTTTTGCAGATTTTACTGTCTTTGATGTTATCGTATAAAGTGAAAGACTCACTTCCCTTCAGAAGCACATGAGAAACAAACAGACCTCCACAATTCACCTTATCTTGTCCTATTCTGACAATTCAGAGACACTTTTAATCCAGATTTCACTTTGTAGAGTCTTGACCCAGAGCAACCTGTTTCAGCGTTGGAGTAAAGAATAAATAAGTTTTTTTTTTTTTTCCAACAGAAGGGTAATGTTGCTTTGAAATG
Organism: Melanotaenia trifasciata; assembly: GCA_037177355.1. NCBI lineage: Eukaryota > Metazoa > Chordata > Actinopteri > Atheriniformes > Melanotaeniidae > Melanotaenia > Melanotaenia trifasciata. Next base: position 31,302,572 of record JBAFTB010000014.1, on the reverse strand, counting down.
GGGCTGAGTTTATGTGTGCTGGATCTTTTGTTTAACACAAACATTCTTAAACCACCATTCTGATGTTTGAGGGTCTGCAGGACGGAAACATTGTGTCTGAACAATACTTGACAAACATGATTCTGGGTATAAAAGCAGGAAGTTGGCATAGCAAGCTAAGGTAAACACCAGTGATGTTTCCCCTCCACTGCTGTTGTGTCATGGCTGAATTGTTCCTATTGCACAAGTGCTGCAGCTCTGACAAAAAGAGACTTTTGCACCATGCCTAGTTTTCCTGAATTGTATGAGAATAATGGCAACAATAACAGCCACTTCCGCTCAGCAGGCCCTGGTATAGAGCCTGGTCTCCCAGAGAATGGAGAACGGTATCCTTTCTCATACATGCAGCCACCATATACAATAGAAATAAAAACAAGAATAAAGAAATAAATCTGTGGATGGATCTGTGTGCATCTCTCAGAAAAAAAAAAACATTTATCACTTTAAGTTATTTTTTTATCTCTCTAATTTCAGGATAAATCCAGCCATCATTTCATATAGAAAAGGTCTAGTGACCCTGGCCCTCAGCTCTGCCTGAACACACCAGACCGAATCTCAGATTATTCAGTCGTAATGCTGACCTGGTACAGCTCGCGCACACACACTGCTGTGTACAGGAATATTTAAGATCTATTATGTTCTCTGTCAGATTCTGATGTGTTCTTTTAAATGTTTTGTCTTTTACCATCTGAGTGCTGGGGCCGTATTTATCTAACTGCGCATAGCAAAGCAAACTACAGGCACAAAGAAAATGCTGCACTTCTGCTTTCAGATTTATGAAGCGTGCGCACGCACGTCCCACGCCTGTTTCTGGTTAGAAATCAGAATCAGCTCTAAAGCGGGTGCACGTGAGGGAACGCCTTCCCACGCCCACACGGTGGCCATAAATGGTCAGGTGGACGTCTGTAAAACATATTCATCACACCATTTACATGATGGCTCAGGAGGGAAAAAGAGGGAAGAAGTGGAATTGTTCAGGGTGTGAGATCCTGATGGACCACGTTGGCAAACTTAAAAATGTTTAGTTGGTGGACACGCGTGGACGCTACTGGTGTCAGAAAGACAGAATAGTGGCAGCAGGTGGAGATGCTGTCATCACAGTGTCAAAGAGAAGAACACCATCAATATGTGCGGTTGGATATCTCAGTCGGTGGAGCATCCGTCTGTCATGCTGCAGACCGAAGTTTAAATCCCTGAGTGGTGAATCGCTTTGAAGAAAAGCATCTGCTGAATAACAGTAATGATGCCGGTAATTTAGTCTTTTGTTTTAATTTATAAAATAAATATGGACAGATACATCTAAGATTGGTATTCTATTCTATTCTATTCTATTCTATTCTATTCTATTCTATTCTATTCTATTCTATTCTATTCATTTAGCAGACACTTTTATCCAAAACGACTTACATTTGAAAGTAAGAACAACACAAGCAAAAATTCAGACAAGATGGGACAACATAATTAAGTGATAGTCAGACTGCCGTGCTGCTGCTTTTTTTAGTTTTTAATAGTTTTTTTTAAAGTCATTTTGTTTAAATACAAGATCACAAATTCACCAAACAATATCATCTTGGACATAAGTGCAGCAGCTTCTTCAGTACTTGGTTGAGCCAAAGAGCTGGACAAATCTTTCTAACTCATTCTGAGTAGAAGAGTTAAGCTAAGTGTGGAAATGCTCCTTAAACAACTGAGTCTTTAGCTTGCTTTTAAAAAAAGAAGATAAGGACTCTGTGGATCGGACGGAGTTTGGTGGATCGTTCCACCACCGGGGAACAACAGAGGAGAAGAGTCTAGGTACTGATTTTGTGCCACGTTGTGGTGGCAGCAGTTTATTTAGTGTTAAATAATATTGCTTTAGTTGCTGGGTACTCCAGCTGGGTGGGGGTACAGAGGGACACAATCACTGCTATTAACCAGGTGGACAAGGAGTTGCAGGAAATAATGACCGTCTAGAAAAAACAAAACAAACAAACAAAAAACATTGTGTAAGAATAAATAAATAAAGGAAATCCTCCTCTTGTGTGTTTCGTTAGCGTTGCATCACCTCTAGACCTCCAGCCTCCAGTCTGGTCCCGCTCTGCTGAATGACTTTCAGACTGACATGCTGGCAGCAGACTGGCTCCTTATTTATCTGGATGGGTTTTATAACATGTATGTTTTGTTTCACAATGACAGAACATGTTTTACTGGTTGAGCTTCTTATTAATGTCTTCTCCCTTTTTCCTGAAAATCCTATTTCTTTCCTCCGAGCGTGGCTCTTAGGAGAATTTATATGGAATGTGCGTCTTTATTCATTTCTGCAAACAGCTTTAATATCTAACATGTGGTGTGAAAGGTAATAGTGGATTGTGTACAAATGTCTCACATTTTACATCATTTCCTTAATTTTATTCTGGACTGTTGGTGTCGCCGTTTCCTGTTTTTCTAGATTATGTGCGCACACCTGGGGGAGAGTTGCAGTGGAGGTAGGAACATTCTTCCGTCACGTTTGGTTTGATATGCATACGCCAAATATAGTCAACTTTTGTTCGTACTCAAGCTTGATAAAAAAGGCCCCAGAACCCCTCCATGAGCACACAGCTTTTCTATCACACTTCCACTCTGTCACCATGCAGCTCAGTCATGGACCTGAACACAATGTCATCTCCTTCCACATCAGGACATACTGAGATCTTCTCTGCCTCCACCTCTAGCTTGTCTGTCTCCTGAGACCTCTTCTGCCTCCACCTCTAGCATGTCTGCTTCTTGAGACCTCTTCTGCCTCCACCTCTAGCATGTCTGTCTCCTGCATTTAGGTGAAGAAACAAGTGGAGAAACAGAACCAGAACTAGGCTGCAATATTTAAAATACAGAATGTGTATGTATGCAGGAGGTATTTGGGCTCCTTACCTGGATTAATTTTGTACAATTTTGGTTATTTACATGCTTTGTACAGATGATGAATTAAAGTGACTACATGCCTACTTTGGCATGTAGTCAGAGAAAGCCTGGAATCGATCCACCGACTGTCCTGCTGGCAGATGACTAATCTTTCTCCTGAGCTACAGCCGTCCCAATTTAGAAAAATAATAATAGAAATTTTGACTAAATACATCGAAATAAATCAGTTTCCAGGAGGAATAATCTAATCATTTTGAACAGGGTGGAGTAGGAACTGTGTTGGCATGACAGATCTAAAAATGGAGGAATGAGTGTCCCTCTCAGAGACCTCTAGAGTCCATACTCCCACAGATGTTTCATATCCTTTCTCTGCTAAGGTATGCAACACACATGACCGACTGAGTTTAGAAACACCACACACACACTTTGATTCAGGCTAAAAGCAATGAAGACATAACTATTCACACATGGATAAATATAATTATGAAAGTGTGCAAATACCATCTTCTCAGCTTTGTTTTTAAAGCTAATATGTTGTGCAGGAACACCTTAATGTGTCCACTTCTTAATGCCGGCTGCCAGAGGCCACGCACTTCAACTCAATCCTCGGCTTTGCTGTTTAAGACTCATCTGTTATGAAGCGGTGGATCTACTGAAACAACATTTTTGTTTTGAGGTCATGCCAGCAGGTTTGTGTAATATATATTGTCTCCATTTAGACCAAATCTACTCCATTATATTTCACTTTTTTCTCTCAGTAGTACATGTTGTTTATTCTCCTGAGGAGACATAAAACTATTTGTACCAGAGTTTAAATTACTCTGATGAAGTATAAAACCCTTTTGTGTTTTACTTAATTAGAGAAGAATAGTCATCTCACTCTCAGTAAATAAAAATAAGTGGAAATGTACATATTTCATTGCTTAATCTTTACCATTGGAAACGAGACTGCTACCTCGTTCTATGCTGTAGATCATTGTTTGACCACCTGTTCCTTGTTGATCATCTTCCACCTATATTCATTCTTCTAATCACCAGCCCAGCTGTGGGTTCTGGTAAGGTTCACTTCTATCAGGTCCAAGGTGCTTTTTCCTTACGTCTTTCAGCTCATTAGTCTTTCCATGGGTCAGTCTACTGCTTATTTCTGAGATTTGGTTTGTTTGACTTTGCAGTTATATATTTTATGATCCTGTCATGACAGCGCTTTTTGTTTCTAAACAAAATCTTGAGTTCTGACATTTGCATTATTTCTGCCTCGTAGTCCTGCATCTAGGTCCTACCATTCAGTTTCCCACATGTGAATAATGTGAACCTTAATATCACTCATATAATCCACACTTCTTAACAACAGCTTCTGAAATGTAAACGAAATAGAAAGAGACAGGAAAGCTGGTTTAGCTGATATCTGAGGGGGAGATTTTGGCTCTAATCAGAGTTTATATCAGCACTGTGTTGTTGTCCTTTGGGGACCTTCTAAGTTCCAATAAACCTCACAGATTATTTAATCTAAATAAGGTTGTTTTTTGGGTGGCTATGTTTGCTCGGAAAGTCTGGTTATTGGGGAGGTGGGACTGTACGAACTGTGGTGCAGATCAAAGGAGCAAACTCTAAACTTCCTACAAACTTAGGTCTTGGTTAACTTCAAGTTAAACAAATAGGAAGCGAACTACAGGAAGTCTGATGTGGAAGAACACGGTAAAAGTTCTGACACAAATATAATCAACCCAAGACCGCAAGGATCTGATGCAGCTCTGATGGAAACGTAAGTTGTCCTGCATAAACCAATAGATGAACTAGAATATGAGAAACCATGAAACACATTTCCACTCGGACAGTAGTACTAGTCAAGTCATAACACAGGGCTAAAGATGCACGAATGACTGTCTTACATTCGCGGCCATCTGAATGGTAACAAACTGAATCATTATGAGTCTGAGAATTTCCACTTCTAGTCTAAATGCACCTGTTACTGGGAAACAAAGTATAACAAGATACTGTTGTTTTTTTTAAGTTTGACTGACAGGAAGACCATTAGGAATCTGAATAAAGTTTATTGGTGCTTTCCAGCAGTCTGTTTATAGGCTGCCTGCTGCAACTGAAATCATGTTCACCCTTCTGTTGTCTTCAGGTCAAAACTGATCAGAAACTGTGTTTAATAGCAGATAAAACCCTTTTCATGTTGTTCACTTTTCCTGAAGAACCCCCAACATTACAGAGGTGGAAATATTGCCTTTATTTATATTTCAACAGAAATTGTGATTTTTGACCAGACAGTTAAAATCAGTCACAGAGTCGATTACAGACTAAAAAAAAACCAAACAAACAAACAAAAACAACCACAGACACGCTGCTGGATGATCTGAGAAGTAAAACTTTCTTGTGCAGGTGCACCACCACCTTGACATACACACTCATACACACCTCTCAGACATCAAAGTTCAACCACCATCAGACACAACCTTCAAGGTGTCGAGTAAAACTTCTACATTCAGCTGACAGAACCTGACAGAATATCTCCAGCAAACATATGAATCTGTGATGCACAATCCTATGATGGATCCATGGGAAAGCCAACCAGTGGAGGCCCAGCGAAGAACCAAGACATGCAGGCTCTGTTTGATGTGAGATGCCATCATATCACATGACAATTACTTCACTTCTCATGAACTCACCATAGTTCTTGAAGAGGAAGATCACCATGGTTGGTACATTTAAAAAGAACAAGGCAGAGCTCCCACCAATGCTGCTTGTGCTGAATGGAAGGGAGGTTCCTCCCATTCAAGTTTCCTTTCACCACCACCCACATTTCTTACATCCCAAAGAAACTAAACTCCATCCATTCTAAGAAGAGAGCATTTCTCCTGCACCATCATTGGAAGTCTTTTCAGTAAACTGAATTTGAAACTGCTTTTCCTAGATTTGTGATACTTTCTTTAGCTACACCAGTGATCACCAACCCTGGTCTCTTGATAAAAAATATTGTTTGCTAATTTTGCTGTAGTGTAAGACAGGGGTGCCCAAAGTCAGTCCTGCAGGCTGTCCTGCAGATTTTCCAATGTTTCCTGCTTCCACCCACCTGACTCAAATTAAATAGATCCAACATAAGTTTTGCACAATGATTCATCAATTGGAGTCAGGTGGTTTTGCAGGATTGTGACCCTTGAGGACTGGAACTGGGCTCCCCTGGTCTAAGACATAAAAAATTATAATAATAAATTGAGGAAAAAAAGTTGTGTCCACTGAATGAATGCAGTCTCTAATAAAAATGGAAAATTCAAACAGTTTCTGGTGAATGACAAGTTGTTCATTCATGCAAAATAGATTTAGCATTTAAAATGAAATGAAATTGATTAATGAGATGAGATTGAGATTTTTGGGGATTTTTTTGGTGACAGAACAGGAGCGTTAGAGAGTGTGAAGTGTTGCCTCTGTAATACTTTTGGCTGCTACAGCAGAATTTTAAAGCTGCAGTGGCAACGCTATGGTAACAAACTTTTTTCATACACGCCTTTTAATTAGCTGTAAAACCAAACCAAACTGCAGCCTGACTGACTCCTCAGCCTCCTCATCATTCTCCTGCTCACACTGCAGCTTGGCTCATACAAGAAGTGTCAGGGGAAGTGAAAATATTCAAGAGTTGCTAAGTTGAGTTAATTCGAGCTGAGTATGAGGGCAGAAAATGTGAGCTCAGCTTTAGGGAAGCTCCTGTTACACATTATTGTCTTTCATAGCATTGCTTTCTCATATCCTCACCAGTTAATGTCATCTTGTGGCTGTTACAGCTCTGTTCAACAAACGTCGCTGGTAACAGGGTGTTCATACTTGAAGGGTAAATGGTACTAGAGACAGCCACAACATCATAGAGGCCATGATAGCACTATGGTTGTGTTAGATAGTAACAGGAAGAAAAGGGACTGTGGGGAGTGTGTGAGAAGTTGTTTTTGGCCTCCGTGTATCACCTCTGTTAATCTGAATAACCTAATGGCTGCAGACACCGCAGAGAAAGCACAGCTTAGAGCCAAGTGCTTTGGCAATGTGAGAGTTGAACTTTATGAAGACATGATAGCTGTATGACACTTGGGTGTTATCTACCGTACAGCCTGTCAGACCTGTCTGATCTCTGCAGGGATCAGAATATAAATATGGTTTATTTCCATGGCAACTGTGCTCTGTTATGATACTTCATTATCATGCTTGAAGTGATTAAAGCAGCCAGGCAATTTCAGACCTGCTGGTGGTCCAAGGACAATGCAAGAGTATCAATTTTGATTTCCGGAGGTATGAGGATGACACGTGAGCTGAAGCTCATGAAAACAATAGCAGAATGTAGATGTACCATACGCTCACTTATAATTCTCCATGTCATTTCAAATAAACACAACGTGCATCAAACCAATTTTGATTGTTTCCTCTATTTTTACTTCCCTTTAACTTATCCTCCTCCAGTTCTGTTCAGTCACTAATCACAAAGAGTGCAGAGTCGCTTTGTTTGGTTGGCTGTGAGAGAAATCTCATTGTCAGTCTAAGCTGTTGAGTTTCCTCTCCAAAGATTAATGATTTGACTGAATAACACCTGGAAATATCTCAGCTAGTTTAATGCAGCAGATGTAGAATAAACTACACTCTTTCTAACTTAACTCGTTCTTAACAGAGATAAAAACGTATTCATTGAAATTCTAAAATGTTGAAAGCTACTGGATATATTCATTATCTGTTTTCCTTCTGGCCCTTATATGGCATTGCCAGTCTGGCCGCAGCCACCTTGATGAGTGGGCGGCGCAATGGGTCCTTTTAAAAGTGGATGTGTTTGCCCCACCGGTCTCTTTTCCATCAGTCTTCTGTGGTGGCCGTGGCTAGCGCGGCTAAGCTGTGGACTTAGCGTGCTGTCTGCAGAGGGTCGGCTTCCACGCAGTGCGAGAGGCTGCTGGGGTGTGGGAGGCTGACTACTCTGCTGGATGTGGTGCACACGGCTAGATGTCCACTCTAGTAGGTTGTTTGTCTTTCTTTGCCTGCTTGCTCAGCCTCCAGCTGACTCTCGTACGCATGTTTTAGTTCACGGCACAATTGAGTCCTGAGGCGTTTGACTGTACGCTTTCCAGGGTCGTGTGCATGCCCACCAAGCGGTATGCATAAAGTTGGTTTGTGCTCAATGGGTGGTCTAAATTTCCTTATTAATTTCCGCTGCTCCCTTTAGAGGTGGCAGGTTTGGGCTGTCTGCCGCCATCACTTCTTGGAGGGTTGCTGCTGCTGTTTTGGCTCTGCGGGGGCTTTTGTCGGTCTGCTCTGCTGTCTTTTGGCCCGGTTAGCCCCGGTGTGGGCCTGTGGGCTGGACAGATGGTTTTCCAAACCCCATCGACACTGCCTGGTCGCAGGAGCTGGACTAATTGGCCTGGCAGGCTTGTGTCATTTTAATTAATTTTCTTTTGTATTTCTACTAATTTGTTGTTTAATTAATTTGCATGATTATTTGACTTTTATTCTTTGTGATTTTTTTTTTATGTTGGATTGTTGATTTGGTTCCTGAATGTGTAGCACCGTTGTGTTTTAACCATGTCCCCCCTTTTCTTTGTCAGGTGCTGCATTCCTCATTATTGGGTTGTTTATTAAAATCATACTGTTTTAAATGATACGTCTCTGGCCTGTGGTACCTTTAAAGAACCTAAACCAAGTTTCTTGACGGTGTAGCTGGTCAACCTCCGCCCTTTGTGGTCGTGTGGCGCAATGCTGTCATATTACATTTGGTAAAAAGTTAGTTATGTAATTTCCACGTAGTAGCCTGTAGGGGGAGCACCACTGTCATCTCAGTCAAACATACTGACTTGAGAGCTGAACGTTTCCTTTTGGTTCTTGAATCAAGTTGTTTTTCCCCATACTCAGGGGTATAACAAAGAGGCCTGGTAACCAGACATTCATTTGATTCATGTGTGTTGGAGAAGGGATGCATCTAAAAGTTGCAGGACCGTAGTTCTCAAGGATCAGACTTGGGCACCCCTGTTGTAAAGGAATGAACTATTTTTAACAAACATGCTGCTAAAATCCAGTCGTAGATGATGGATCCAAAAAATTGTCACACACCAGGAAGGGAGGACTCTGAGACTTAGCAGCTAGAGGAGGTTTTGCAGCTAATCCAGCTCAGACAGGTAAAACAGGACCAGGCAATCCAGGTCAAGCAGGTAGATTGGAGACTGTGACAGAGGACAGGTTTGTTAATAACTTGGTCAAACTCATTCTGGAATGCCTAATCTTGGAGGACTGGCATCCATATTAAAATCCTCCTTTCACGTCCAGCAGTCTCCAGCTGTGAACTGCTCCAGTTTGAGGTTCAACTCTTTGAGGTAAACGCTCCTGTGACTGTTCTCTGTGTTCGTGACTGTTTTATTTTCCTGCTCACTGCCTGCACCCACCACCACAGATTCCACACCCATTCGCTGTCTCCGTGTTTTCAATTCTTTGACTGTGCATTTTTCTGCTGCTTGGAACAACTTTTATTCTCTGGATGACTTTAGTGACCTCAGTGCGGATGTCTGTGTGATGATGTTTGACTCGCTCTGTACTGAGATTTTAGACTCCATTGCAACAATGACTGTAAAGAGCCTAAAGCCACAGATTGAGCATTGGCTGAATGCGTCCACGCAAACACTCAGACGTGCATGTAGACAGGCGGTGAGGAAAATTTCTCAGGATTCTCAGGATTGGCTTGTAATTAATCAGCAGGCTGTTAAAGCTGAATATTTCTCATCACCCGTCTCCAAAAATGCTCACAAACCTCGGGTCCTTTTTGCTGTATTAGACTCTCTAGTGAGTCTTGGTGATGCTGTTTCTGTCAAACCTTCATTTCTGTGAGAATTTCTCTGCAGTTTCTTTATAAATAATATTCAGCCTTCTCAGGTCCCCTCAATTTTTTTAGCAAGCTCAGCTGCCTTTCACCAGTTTGAACCTGTTTCACTTCCTGTATTCACTGAAATTGTTGAACACCTGCGTCCGGCTAACTATCCATCTGACAGCATCCCATCTTGTTTGCTTAAAAAGGTTTCAGCTTCTACCTGGTTTCTTATAAACCTGTGCATTGGCTCTGGATGTTTTCCGTCCTCTTTCCAACATGCCATGGTGCAGCCTCTTTTAAAAATGAAAAATTTGGATCCCTTGGCTCTAATTTCAGGCCAATTTCTAAACTCCTGTTTATTTCCAAGGTTTTAGAGAAAGTTGTTTTTAACCAACTCCAGGAATGTTTAAAACAGGCCAATGTTGTGAATTGTTTCAGTCTGGTTTCAAGTCTTTTAACAGCATTAAAACTCCTCTTTTAAAAGTTTTTAATGATCTTGATTCTGGTACTTATGCCTTGTTAATTCTTTAGACATAACCACCATTTCTCACAGTGGAATCTGCTATTCTCCTGTCACGCTTCCAGCGTGAGGCATTGAAGGAACCGCTTTGGACTTACCTCAAGTTAGATCCTTCTGTGGGCAATTGGAGCAGCTTTCCTCCTTGTGGCCCTTCTGATCTGCTGGATCGCCAGGGGTCAGTTCTGAGTCGTCTACGGTTCTCCCTTTATATGCTACCCCTGGGTTTGATATTTAGGAAGCATGGTATTCCTTTTTACTGCTTCGCTGATCATGTGCAGGCTTATTTGCCATGAAAGGTCCTTCTAGGGAACCTCTTCATGCTGCTTTAAATTGCATGAAGGATATTAAGACATGGATGGACTTAAATTTTTGATTATCATTACATCACTATCACGTTTCCAAAGCATATCACAAACCAACGCAAAGATCGAACTGATTTCGTACAGCTTACATTGTCTCATTATCGTCCTCTATTGCCACTTATCAGTGCAGATTAATCTCTGCTTGGTACAAACCCTGCACAGGCATTGCAGGGTGGCACTGATGTAAAAGGTCTGCGACCAACCCACAGTTGCAAACTGTGCTAAGGAATCATCGATTGCTGGTGGGAAGTGGCTTTTGGTCGTTTTAGAGCAGCAACAGACCGTTCCGAAACGGAAACTACCGCTATATTATTTTTTTACATGTTAACTGGCCACCCCCTTTTTGCTTTGTCATTAACCACAGGTTGGTCAAGTTAATGCAATCAGCACACCTGGTGGTGCGGTCATATCTCAAACATACCTCCACAGTGCCCCTACCATTATACAATGCATGCAAGTAATACATTACCCTGCCACCTGACTGGTAGTTCAACGGACCTCTGATACTACTACCACCAGCATAACTAACATGGGAAGCCCACTTAGCTAACAAGATAGCAGAGAGAACAGATCAAGAATAATAATAATGAAATGCATGTCATAGATGGTAATAAATATCTGACGGCAGCAAAGATTCAGGTCTGAAAGAGCCCCAGTAGGCACCGCACTACCGCACATTAAACCTCACAGGCTTAATTTAATCTTTACTAAAAAAAAAAAAACTTTATAGGAGATAATGCATTAGTTATTTCTGCTATCAGCCTGCAGAACTTCAGATTATAAACCTTAAAACAGACTGAGGTAAAGCAGCTGCTGTATTCAAAGGTAAATATTGAACCAAAGTTACCTGGGAGCTGCAAACCGGCGTTTATATTTGGTATTAGCCAATTCTTTTCCAGCAAGCACTGTTGTAATGCAACTAATTACTTTCTGAGGTCAGTAATTCTGTAATGTGTTTACCTTTAACAGTAACATTTACCAACTGGTAGTCAGTTTTTATTTTGACTTATCTTCTTTTGAATTGGATCAATAGATTTAGAGAAAAAAAGGAAAACAAAGAAACATCTGTTACTAGAGCCCCAGGAAATAGATTTTATCCAACAAATGAATTGTTTAAACCCCAGTAAAAAAGTTGTTTTGGACAACTTTGTATCTCATCTCTCTCTCCTTTTTTATTTATTTATTTATTTATTTATTTACTGCAACATCATCATCTGTAACCTTCAACATCAGCCAAACCTGTGAGAAATCCAGAGTAGTCTAGTTGGAATCGCTCAGGAAACCAAATACATCTGCACTCCAGACATACAACACTTTGCTGATATAGACTATTCACATGATGCGTTACACTGTGGGTCCGGACTAGCTGAAACTACTAGTCAGAGATCTCATAACAGTTCATTTATGCAATCAGATTCATACTGTTCACAATCAGAACATTATTTGTCACTTTGACTATTAATTAGCATTAGTTTTTAAAAAATTGTGTTTTACAGCAACAAGTCTGCAAATGCACTCGGCATAATGAGACGAGGTCAGTTGTTTTGCATTTTTTCCATGTGTAGGAACATTTGGACAGATTTAAATCTTCAACATCTGCAGAAACTTTTTGTTTTAAAGTGACTCACATAGACTGTCCTGACCAAGTTCTATCCATCAGTCCAATTTTCATTTGTTTCTGATGTTAGCTAGATCATGCCATGTCCCTCTTTCTGCAGAGGGAGAACAACAGCAGTTGCTTCTCATCAAATCCCCAACTTTTTATTTTCTCTCCTCCTGATACAAACCTCAACTGCTCCTCTCTGCTTAGAGATGAGGCTGTGATCTGTCTTCAAAACTATGAGGCAATCAGGCACATGCAAGGCAACTGTTGATGCTCTGCCAGAGAGATGTCTTCAGAACGCAGGAACAGAAATACAAATGGAGAAAGATGAGGAGACACAGAGATGGAAGGAAAGATAAATAGATGGCAGTAAAACAAAGTATATTTATGTGTATACCAGTTTGTTGTAGTGTAGGGTTGCAGGGGAACTGGAGTCTATTTCAGCAGCTACCAGATGAAGCAGGGTACAACCTGGACCAGTCCATCACAGGATCAACACAGCGAGACAAACAACCATTCACACCTAGGGAAAATTTACAGTTTTCATTCAGTCATTCAATCTATATTTAATCTAACCTGCATTTATTTGGACAGTGGGAGGAAGCCGGGGAACCCAGAGAGAACCCACGCATACATAGAGAGATCATGCAAACTCCACACAGAAAGACCCCCCAGCAGAGACTCAACCAGAAACGCTACAGTGCTTACCATCACCAAACACTGTGTAGCCAACACCCTGATTGTTTTCGTCTTCAGTACATCTGCTGCTGTGTTTGGGATCATTGCTCTGTTTTAGTTCCAGCCAAGCCTTAGCTGTTGGACAGATGGAAGCACATCTAACTCTACCTGAAGACATTGGTATTCAGAGTTCATGGTCCACTCAATGACTGCAAGGCGTCCAGGTCCTGTAGCTGCAAAACAAGCGCAGATCATCATCCTCCACCACCGTGCTGACAGTTGGCATGGTGTTTGTGCTGATATGCTGTTTGTTTGTCACTGACTGTAGAATGATATGGTTCAATGTATCTGATAGGATGCAACTTCACAGATGTAAGCCGAGCAACCATGTTTTCTTTTAATGCGAGAAGCTTTCTTATTCAGTCCTTCCAAACACGATATTTTAGCTAAACATTTTAACCAGTTCGATCCCCAGTGTGTGCACGTTGCAGTCTTCCTTAGAAAGACAGACAGACAGACAGACAGACAGACAGACAGACAGACACAGACAGACAGACAGACAGACAGACAGACAGACAGACAGACAGACAGACAGACAGACAGACAGACAGACAGACAGACATATTATTTTTGTGCCACCAATTCACAACCAAGTCATCTCCATGTCCTTTATAGATGTAATCTTACAGACGCCACATTGCTTCTGTATGGTAGGTTCTGTCTTGAAATAATGGGATGATGAAATCTACCAGGAAATGTTCTTTATTTGAGGTTGGATGAGTCTTATTTTAAGACCAGGACGTTTCACTTTGTCCTGATCTCTAAATGCCCAGAACTGAAAGAGGTTGTGTTTTCTTGCATTGATGGATGCTTGGATTGTTAAAAATATGTTGCAAACAAACCGCAATGAACAAAAATCTCAATCATAGTGAAATCAGACGTTTTTACCTCAGCAGATATAATTATTGTCCATGTTTTAAAGAAGGATAACTTATTTATTAATATAAATATTATTGTTATTATTATTAATATTAATATTAATATTAATATTAATATTAATATTATTATTATTATTATTATTATTATTATTATTATATTTATTACTTAATATTATTAAGGATAACTTATTGTGATTTGTCAGGGTGGAAGGCTGGAAAATGTTGGAACATCCTTTAAATTATTCTCACCTGCCAAATATTCTTTGTTGTTTCCTTTTAACTTAATCCATCAAAGAGCAATAACATCTGGGATTGTTGGATCATTTCTCAGTTGATCCAATCTCTGCTACAGTACGGTGGCAGCAGGGCTGCATCATGAGCCACATGAGGAATGGTGTAAAAACAGTATCTGGCAATTCAGAAAAAACATTTGATGCTGTGCTATGATTTCTGTTGCCATGGCAAATAAATAAATAAAAGGAAAATATATAAAAAGAGAAAAATATTGAGCTTGTTAGGTGAGGTTGAGAACAAAAGAAAATGAGGCTAAGATAAATTAAAAGTATTATTTTCAGCTTCATTAGAAAGCCAGGGGCAATTCTTGATGATTTCATGTGTAATTTATTCATCAATTGTGTAAATGTAGCTGTTCTTTTTACATTATTGGTTAAAAATAAAGAGTTTGGAGTCAGACACATTTTTTTTCCTTCTCTGAGATATTCTGAGTAATGTTATCATCTCTGCACATGTATGATCTGTATCCCTCTGATTCCTCTCTCTCCAGTGAGTCACTGTCAGATTAACTTCCATCTGAAAATGAAAGGCTTGTCAACAGATTACAACAGAAAATTTGTTAGGGAGTAATTTGCAGTCATGATCACCTGACAGCTTTACTCTGAGCATTTCTTAACTAAGGCTACATTCACTCTGCAGGTCTTAATGCTCCGTTTAAATTTTTTCCTGAAATCTTTTGTTGTTGTTGTTCACATTATAATTTGAAAGCCCATCAGTCTCCATTGTGACTAGTCTATGGCCCTGAAGAGGCGGATAAGATAAGTTTTATTCATCCCCCGAAGGGGAAATTTCTTTGCTACCAAACATCTCATACATTCACAATGAGAAAAAAACATGATAAAAACCTTGAATATGTAAATATCCTAAAAGCATGGCTCAGTACAAAAAACTACAGGTGTTCATTAAAAAATCTGACAGCTGCAGGAACAAAAGACCTTCTGAAACGTTCAGTAGAACACTGAAGCATAACAAGACGTTCACTAAAAGAGCTTTTAAGACTATTAAAAAAAATCATGTAGAGCAGGGTTATTCAACTAGAATTTAAAGAGGTCCTATTAGAGAAAAACTTTTGGAGCCAAGGTCCAGGAGA
>JBAFTB010000014.1:31275445-31287290 GCA_037177355.1 Melanotaenia trifasciata | reverse complement strand
CAAGCTTTCTGTGTGGAGTTTGCCTGTTCTCTCCGGGTACCCGTCAAAATACATGCATGTTACATTGAGTTGTCATTCTAAATTCTCCATAAGTGTGAGTGTGAGTGGTTGTTTGTCTCTGTGTGTTGACCCTGCAATGAACTGGCGACCAGTCCAGGGTGTACCTGCCTCCCCTGGTAGCTGCTGGGATAGACTCCAGCCAGCAATGAAACTGCATTTCTTTTGTTACAACAAAGAAAATTAAACAATTCCACGTTGTTTCTGAAGAACGATGATTTCTGGATTCATGATTAGTCCCATTTTCACCATGGGGTCTCTGAACAGGACGGTTTGGTAAACCCTGTTCTCTGTTGTGTTTCCATTACCAGCCATAGCCTTACCTCACAGATTGGGTATCAGCTGGATAACAATATATGCGAAAGCACAAACACAAAATGCAGTTTTAAATGAAGGTTTTCATTAATAAGGGGGGGATTCCAAACCTACATGGTCCCATGTGATTAAGTCATTGCCCCCTAAACCTAATAGCTGGTTGGGCCACCCCTAGCTGCAACAACTACAATCAAGCATTGGTGATACTTGTGGAGAATTTTGGCCCACTCATCTTTGAAGAATTGTTGTAATGGAGGGTTTTCCAGCATGAACCTCCTTTAAGGTATTGCCACAGCATCTCATAGGATTCAGGTCAAGTATTTGACTAGGCCACTCCAAAGTCTTCATTTTGTTTTTCTCCAGCCATTCAGAGGTGGACTTGCTGGTGTATTTTGGATCTTTGTCCTGCTGCAGGACTCGAGTTTGTTTCAGCTTGAGGTCACAAACAGATGGCCAGACATTCTCCTTCAGGATCGTTTGGTAAACAACAGAATTCATGCTTCCATTTATCACAGCAAATCTTCCAGATCCTGAGGCAGCAAAACAGCCCCAGACCATCACACTCCCACCACCATATTTTACTGTTGGTATTCTTTTCATGAAATGCTGTGTTACTTTTACGCCAGATGTAATGGGACACACAGCTTCCTAAACATTCAACCTTTGTCTTGTCAGTCCACAGAGTATTTTCCCAAAAGTCTTGGGGATCATCAGGATGTTTTCTGGCAAAACTGAGATGAGCCTTAATGTTCTTTTTGCTCAGCAGTGGTTTTTGTCTTGGAACTCTGCCCTGGAGGCCATTTTTGCCCAGTCTCTTTCTCATGATGAAGTCATGAACACTGACCTTAACTGAGGCAAGTGAGGCCTGCAGGTTTTTGGATGTTGTGGGTCTTTTGTGACCTCTTGGATGAGTTGTTGCTGCGTTCTTGGGGTAATTTTGGTTGACCAGCCACTCCTGGGAAGGCTCACCATTGTTCCATGTTTTCGTTATTCGTGAATAATGGCTCTCACTGTGATTCGATGGAGTCCCAAAACTTGGCACATGGCTTTATATTCTTTTCCAGACTGATAGATCTCATTTACATTCTTTCTCATTTGTTCCTGAATGTCTTTAGATCTCGACATGATGTCTAACTTTTGAGGATCTTTTGGTCTACTTCACTTTGTCAGGCAGGTCCTACTTAAGTGATTTTTTGATCCAGGTGTGGCAGTAATCAGGCCTGGGTATCGCTAGAGACATTTAACTTAGGTATGATAAACCACAGTTATGTTTTACCATGGGGGACAATCAGTTTCTCATACAGGCTCATGTAAGTTTGGATTTTGTTTTCTCCTTTAATAATAAAAACCATTTAAAACTGCATTTTGTATCAACTTGTGTTGACTTTGAATAACTTTTAAATTTGTTTTACTGTATATTTTACACTGCACACCAACACTGCTCAGTTAACGTCAGGTCACCAGCTATGTAGACATTGAAATCGCTGGTCAGCATATTTGAACTGCTTTTCTCCACTTCAGATATCTTTCTGTGTGGCGTTTGCATGTTCTTTTGCATGTGTGGGTTTTCCAGTTTCTTCTCACAGTCCAAAAATGTGATGTGATGTTAGATCATCTGGTGGTTCTAAATGAACCTGTGAGTGTGCTTAGAAATCTGTCCCATCTGTCTCTGATGGTCTGTGGTGGACTGGCGTCCTCCTCAGTGTGCTTCCCACGTCCTGCTTAGTGCCAGCTGGGATTCAGCCCCTGAACAACCCCGAACTGGAATAAGTGGATGTAGAAAATGCACCTAAGAAAACTAAAAACTGAGACAGCTATTTTTTATGGTGAGTCCATATCTTTTTTCTGTTTTTAATCTTGTGTCGTGTTTTGTAATGACGTCTTCAGCAACACGTCTCTTTTTTTTATTTTTAACCTAACCAATAAGGAATCACAATGATTTTGAAAAGTGAAATGTAGAAAATTTCTGGTTGGATGGAGCTGGAACATTGGTGTGTCATGACTTTTAAAACTGGCATGTTGTGAATCTGCTGTGAACCTTCATATTCACTGTATTGTTATAAAAATGTTACCATACTGCTGCTATTAAAACTAAAATGATCTTTCATGGTGAAACTGCCTCCAGCTGCTGACGTAGAGCTGTCCTGGATCAGTTCAGGAGCTGCCTTTGTAAAGAGCCGTTACCTTGTGAGAAGCTGAATGTACGTTGACGCTCAGCACTGTTAATGTGGTAAATTACCATCTCTCAAGTGGTCCCATTAAGATCCATTTCTCTCAGATAATTCTCTGTGTCATCAATTTTAGCATCCTGGTTCAATCCATATCTGATTAATCCTTTGCTCTCAGCTCAGCTCCACAGATTCTCAGAACAGATGAACATTAATCTGTTCGGAGAATATATGTTTGCAACACTTGGTTACACACATGCTGCATATTTTCTGGAATTCAAATGAACAGATCTCTTTTCTTTTCTCATTGTGTTTTCTACGTAGAAGTACTTCCATCAAATGTTATTTCACATCCCCTGCATCAGCCACCGCTCAGGTTCGAGGTGGCTTCTTCTGCTGACCCTGAGTCCACGTGTCCATAAACATTACACGCCACATGACAGAAAAAAGACTGAAAACAGTGATTCGTGAAAGTGTGTGTCTGTAGAGTGAAGTGCTGTATGAATGCAGTGTTTTTACTATTTACTGTAAGCTCCAGTCAAATATGGTATAGCTTTTTTACAGCATGTGGCTTGGGGTTATAAAAACAAACAAACAAAAAAAGCTAATCCTTCTTAAAATAAATAGTAAATTATCAAACTGTTAGCAGCAGCTTTTAAGCGATACAGCGGATCAATGAGACCTAGACTGTATGAAACTTTGAATTTCTTTTAAGTAAGTCATAATTCTGACTTCAGCTGTCTTCTTTAGCTTCATTTTAAATGCAGTATGCTTCCCTACACGAAAACCTGCGTATGTGAAGTACATCTCCCAGTGCAGACAGGAGTGTTTCTGTAGAAGTGGTGATCCCAGTAGATCATCCCTCCATTTTTACCATGACAAACACTCTGTACTCACTTATTAAAGTAGACTCCACTAAGCTCTGCCTTCGCATGGCTTTAGTTATCAGATCATTTGAGTGATTTAAGTGCTGCCGACTTTAAATTGCAGTCATTCAGGTTCTAAAATAAGGTACTGGGAGACTGTGGCTATCCAGTAGCTTATCAGTGCAGAAAAGCAGGTAAAACCAGTATGACTGACTCTCTTAGAGAAACAAGAAGGAGTAATTGGCTTTGTTCTTGGAGGAAAGTCTGATCCTCGTGGGAAGGCCGGATAACGTTCTCTTCAGAGTGAAAACATCTCCTGATGTAGTCTGTGAGAAAATCCTCCAGAACATCAGAGCAGAAGCTCATGGAGATCATTCTGGATTAAACCTCTCTGGGATATGAACAATGAACCAGAGTAAATGTATGTGTGTGTCCTTCAGTGGCATGTTTACACCGTGTTGCAGTCTCACGTCTGCTGGCGGTTGCCGTGACCTTATCATGGACACGTTATGAAGATCAAGTGTGGATCCTGAGTAAATGCTACTGCACAGCAGGGGAGTTGATAAAGGGCCATCTTTTTCCATCAGAAAAGCCACAGAGATTTAAAATTCAATCCCGGGGTCACATTCTGAATTTACTTTCCTCATCTTCCATGTGACAAGACACCACTCTGAGTAAATATCAAGACATTTAATGTATTTTAATGTGCTGTTTTTCTGACTGAATAAAACCAAATTTATGAGAGCATCCATCTCATCCATCTCCCTCTTCTGACCCTGAGTGGGTTCTCAGAAGGAATCTTCTTGACACTCGGTGACATGATGATCTGCATCATCTATTGAACTTTACATCAGTTTATAGTTGTAGATGTGCTCTGGGACTCCTGCTTATCCATTTCTCTTCAATCTATTAATCAGTCTTACACTGGTTGAAGTATGCATATACAGCCGAAGCCCATGTGTATGAATGCTGCTTGTGTCCGAAAAGAGAGGAAGAGGAATGAGAAATCTGGTGGGGAGACAGCAGGGAGATCAGGCTGAGAATAAACTTACAGCATGTAAGTTACAGAAATTAGCTTCCCGTTGTAAGTTACAGCCCCTCAGCTGAAGAGAATATAAATATTTTCTTGTTCTTTAATGCCCCCAGGTTAAAACCTTGTGAGCAGAGAGCACAACAGGGATATACATTATAGCTTTTATCGGTCCATAAAAACATGTTTCTTGATGCTTTACTGTTATTATTCCAGAAAGCAGAGGGCAGTGAGAACAGCGAGGTGGGCTCTGAACCTGCTATGTCTCCACAGAGATGGTATAATGACACATGTCAACGCTTACGAAGCTGAGGATGACTCCAGAGTGGGCTCCACACTTAATGTTCATGTAATTAGATTAGAGCAAGTATTTTTACAGCCATTACTGGAGCTCAGAGGCTTATGGAAACGTTATAAAATTGTTGGTGACTTACAGCCACACGGACACGGTCTCATTTTTTTCTCTCTGTTTTCATGTTAAACGATGTGGAAATTTTCCAGATGGAGGCGTTTTGATCAGGATAGAAAGTCTGTGACGTTCATGTTGCCTTTTAGTTGGTTATTGTTTTCAGGAAACTTGGTGTTCATCAGATACGACGGCACTTGCAGAGAGTGGTAACAAGATGAAGATAATATGAAGGGTCTTCCAGAGACAAAGGTCATGTGCTAACCAGCCGTTAGCTCACGTGTCTGCCGCTCCGCTGACAGGACACAATGTGGGAACGTTTACATTTACTTCCTGTAACACGTCTCAGACTCTTTTGTCTCTAAACGCAAAAAGCAGCTGTTTGAAGAGACAAAAGCATCAGCACATAAACGTCATCTGTCAGACAGTTTGCCTCTATCGAGCCGCAAACACAGAATAAGAAGGTTCCAGACTCAGGCTTTAGTTTCTACGTGAACTCCAATCCAGTTTCTCTCTTAGGATGGAAGTTGTTAGGTTTACTTTTTCTCCTCCTATAAAAATCTCTTATGTGTTGTTTACAGTGATGAGGTGACTGTTCCCGCACCGTGCCACAACATGCTCAGCTCCTTGTCCACATCTGCAGAGTCCTCCTAGGATTTCTGCAGCTGGAACAGGAAGGAAGCAGTTAGAGCAACAGCTTTTCTCCATCATTAGCTATGTGTGGTGTTAGCGAGGACCCCAGCATTCACACACCTGATGACAAATTGTTTACACAACTCTCCTCCACCCTCTTCTTCTGCTCAGACTAGATGAGGGGGCCAGCAGACAGGAAACACATGCATTTACACAGGTTCTCTGTGTTCCTGCATCTACTAACGTCATCCTGCATCTGGAGACACACAAAGAATTTAAATTGCTCAATAATACAATCCAAAATTTTAGTTTCCTGAAGTTGGTGTCAGTAGATTTTATGTGTTTTCTGTATTTTATATAACTAAAGAGCCACATAGATGGATTTTAAATTCACCTGTTACTCAGCTGTTTTATTTAAGTATTTTATTGATATTATTCATATTTTGTACATCAGCGATTTATTGAAATCAAAACAAACTTTATCTGTTAATGGAAGACAACTTTTTTATCATGAAGATGATGAAGAGGTTGTCTACAAACTACAGCATTCGTTTTCATATAATCTAACTAGAATTCTTTGCTCAGCTCAGAGAAACTAATGCCTGAACCCAGTTACCTGGCAACCTTAGGAATACTCTCCAGAGAACAATCCCTTCAATTTGAATGACTGTTTATTTGTTAATGCCCTAAAATACAACCTGTTACAGCATCCTGTAATGTACTGTATGTCCCATACGATCATTTCCACATCATTCTCAAGCCTTTCCTTAAGTTTCATTACAAGCAGAGACACCAGCATGAAAAACTCATGGTCACGACAAAGATGGACCAGCACAAAGCTGGATATCCTTTCAAAACAAATATAGCTCATATTGTCCTGCAACAGCACAAGATCCCTGCGATCTCTGTACCAGTGATGAGGACAGCCTGGGTTGTTATCATAGCAGCACGTCTGTCCTCTAGCCTTGCATGTACAGTAGCTGATTACTTACAACGATGACGAAAAAACTTTATTTGCATAGACAAAGACAAATGTATTTGTTCACAAAATGAAAAAAATAAATCATGATCTTGACAAAAGTAAACTTTTTACATTTTTATTTCCCTCCCTACATCTACCATTGCTCCCCAGTATTGATTTCTCTTGTCTCCAGCTTGCCCTCACTACTTGCTCCCTGTTCCTTATCAGCACACCTGCATACACTCCTGATTACACTCAGCAGTGCTTAAACTGCAGTTTTTCACTTCAATACAAGCACTGACAGGGAAAGTAGCACGGCTCATTGTATCAGAGTTCTGCTGGGAAAACCTGCATCCTGGCATTCACATGGATGTGAACCCCCCTCCCTTGATTTGGTAACAACACACCCCCGCAGACTCCTCCTGCAGGACAGATATGTGCTCTGCAATAACTACTTAGAAAAGGCTTAAAGAACACAACAAAGAGATGTCTACCTCCGTCTCATGTCATCTGTAGGAATTAACCTGGCAAGATTACTTCCTGTCATTTAATTCTTTATCTTGGGTCTTTATCTTAGCTGTGAGCCTTGCCAGTGCCAAACAGGTTGTAATTATTTCTGAATCAGACAGGGCTTTCTACAGGAAGACAGGAGCATTTATGAGAAGGGACATCTGATTGGTCAAATTGCTGAGGGAGCAGGTAAAGAGGTGATGGTGACTGTATGCATGCACTACCAATCTGGAAGTTATGCTTCTACTTACTGCTTGAGGTTCAGACTCATGTCCTTTTAGTGTTGGAACAGCATGACTTTTAGCTTCAGAATCATCCTGGAACTCATTGAACAGTCTTCTGTTAACAAATCTAAACATTTCCACAACTGTGTTGCTGGCCAGGGATACCAAAGTGTGTCCACTGGTCCAAGACCACAGAGTCTTCAGGGAAGTGGAAAAGGGTCAATTTACCTCAGAGTCAAACGTGTGCTTACTTGAGGTGACATCTCTAGAATAAGTGTGGTAGTGGTACATCACTAGCTACGTTAAATGTTGCTGCTGAATGCCGTCCACACTGTAGCGCTCATAGTCAGGTACTCTAGTGCTCTAGTACTGCCTCGAGAATGGGACCATTTCTGTGGCTTCGGTGATGTTAAAGAAAACAATCCATCATTTTAACACTGCCTATAAACAGAAAGACAAAGAAAACACACACATAAAAAAAGACATGCCATGGGCACTTTAAACTCAGTACACAAAGGCCCCACCTCTCTAAAAAGGCAATGCAGAGAAATATGACAAGCTGAATTAGCAGCAATGAGAATTAGAATCAAAGGTTTGCTTTTAATAAGGTCTGGTACCCTGAGCAGTTGAAGTTAATACAGGCTTCCTTCTTTATTAGAGGAAATAGGGTGTTTAGATGGTCTTTTCTGTGTCATGCACAGACACATGTGAACTGACCCCCTCTTGCACCACAGAAAACTGGCCTGTGGGGACCCCGCCTTCCTTCCTCCATCCACTCTGGCCCACCCTGCGCCTGACTGTGGACAAAACCCACCTGCTTCCACTCAGCTGCGGCGCTTTTGATGTCTACATATGGAGGTCTCTTTCTGCTGCGCCTGGGGCTGCTCTGCCCTAATTTCCCACTGTATACACAGATTATCTATGCCTGCGTAATGCAAACAGACGGATCATCTAAATGTATGTGAACGCCCTTAATGGACCCTGCCATTGGTCCAGGAACAGGGCTGCTGGATCCGGGATGGCTGCAGTTAAGACTTGCACTGGAGCTATTTGTCAAAGGGATTACATAGGTCTGTAAGGATTCTTCTGAAACTCAGAACCGTTGAAATGGGAGTCCAGCATGCTTGTGCTGTATTTATTCAGTACATTATCCCTTTCTGCTGGATTTGGAATGCGAGGCCTTTGCATATTCATAAGCCAAACACTGAACTATTCCAACTTCTTGAAATCAAAGAAGATTTTCTTAAAGGTTCAGCTTGGCAATGCCATTTCTACAGAGTAGATTAAGTTGAGGCAGCGGTAGTATCACAGATATTAGCAGTTTAAGCTATTTAAAATGATATTTGTGTATGTCAAATGTTATATTAAAAGGGGCAACCTGAATTGAAACCATATGTTCAGACACAGTGCACATTTTTCTATTTCTGTTTTACCAACTCACACAATTGGATCCATTTCAAACACCTTGAACCAAGAACCTCTAAATGTCACTCCAAATAAAAAACAAGCAACATGCAGTGTGGGATGCAGTTAATGAGTTTAAAGTATGATAACATCTGTTATGAGGTCCTATGAGTCAGACTGGCAGGTACGGCCAGAAAATCCACAATCACTGAAAAACAAGCGGCTTCCCACAGATGCTGCCGACAGATGACAGTTGCTGGGCATCATCAAACCTGTCAGGAAGAAAGGCGAGCTACTGCTTTCTACAAGATAGAGCACACAAAGGCTTTCAGGCACTAAGCCCGGAAATTCAGCTCAAGCTCAGGAAGCAAAAGACGGCCACCTGGAGGGCTGGTGCCACCAAAAGAACTCTTCCTCAAAACAGCAACTTCACCATGAAATCGGCCTGCTTTCATGCAGAACCTTGGTGCTTCAATCAGGTGCTTGTGAATGCTCATTGACAGCAGATGCCTGTCCACCTGAGTGCTTAACTCATAAATCGCCTTTAACTATCATTTTTTCAGGGATGGTCACAGAGTGGATGACAGGTTCCCATGATAAGTGCCAGCCATTCACGTTCCACAGATGACAGATAGCAATCACTGGGATGTGGAACAGCAACTACATCAGAGGCTGCACAGTACTGGATAAATATGATTTACATCTTGCGAGACAAAAATGACAAGCAGGTCTACACGAAGCCTCAGTGGGCCGGGTGCAAGTGTTCGTGTCTCGGACAGACTGCAGATGATGTCAGGGCCTGACCATGGAAAAACTGCAGTCTTAACAAATTGGCGTCTTTGATTTTATTGGTGTTTGACCTTGAAACTGATGTTGGATCCCGTCATATTATGAGAGGGCACAGATTCTGAGCCAATGTGTTTGCAATAGAGCCCAGACCTGAGCGTGCAAGCTGGTTTACGAGCATTTTGAAATGGTTATTCAAGCAGTGCTATAACAGAGAAGGACAAGGATTGTCTTTCCCAAAGCCTTCTAAAGGGCAGTCGGGGCATCCTTAAAAATCATTTACAATACATTCAATGCTGTGGTAATAGAATCTGAGCCAGACTGGCAGCCAAGGTATAAAGTCTTAAAACTGTGTAATTATCTCAAACTGGAATCATTTTACTTTGCTTCATACTCTGTTATATTCAGTACCGTAAAAGAATGCTACGCAAATGGCAAACCAGGGCTGAAGTATTCCTTTGATGAAGGTTATCCAAGCAGTACGAACTGTACAAGACTTCCATAAATTATCTACAGCTTAAATAATAAGTGAAGCCTTTTGAAAATCAACTTTACAAGTTTGTTTTAAGTTATGAAGCGAACTTTTTATAAAACTCTTTTAGGCTGTCAGATATCAATAACTGGGAACAAAACCAATTCAGGATCAACACGTGTTGCTTGAGGCTGTCAGCTGTCATAAAACAAAGAATAGAAGCTATCCATCTGTTTGTTTTGTTTTGCCAGCAACATGGGTCAGATATGTTGTCAGATATGTCAGATATGGGAGAGGATATGAGTGTCCGGTCCTCTGGGAGCTCAGTAGCTGGTAACTTATTCCTGCTGCTAGAACAGAGCAGACACATTCTTACTTGATGCCACTGCTGTCACTCTGATAAACCTAATTTATCTCATTTCTGTTGGCATAATTAGAAATATTTCAATTTTTAGGTATTCATTATAGTTCTCCTTACATTAAGTCAGTGGTTCTCAAACTGGGGGCGGGGCAACATGACGGGGCTGCGCATGGGATTGGAAAAATGTAGCAGACAAACTAATGTTTTGACAGCTTGGGCTCTTGGAAACACTCCGGTCCACACTCCAGACCACTTAGTGGCAGTAATGCACCATTTTGTTTTCACAAACCACCTAAAAAAAAAAGAAGAAGAAGAAGACAAACCACAAAGCAGAAGTCAGGGTTTACTGAACACATCGATGGGAGAAAAGAAAAAGAGAGATTTGGAGAAAAAGGTAAATAAATTTGTTTCTAATTACATCTACCTCACATCTGCAATGTTATGAGTATAGTAAGTTATATAGTCATAGTAAGTTGTAAGTTTTTTTTGTCTTACTGTGATGTTTTTATTCTTCAAGATGACTTGTAAAGGCAGGTACAATCATGACCTCTTTATCAGCTATTTTATGATTTACCAGGAGACTGGGTACAGTATTAAATGTGAGGCTGTAGCATAATTTTGCATAGAAATATTTATTTTTCTGTTAAAGTATTTAAAATAATATGTTTATATTTACTTTTAATGATGTATGTTCTAATACTGAAGTAACTATAACTGCTATAAGAAGCTCAACAATAAACAGATATTATATTTGGGTCTAAAAGAAAACTTAGTTATATAGAGATTATCTGGGAAACAAATAAGTTCTCTTCCCATATGCATAAAGTGTATTTGATATGTCCTGATAATATTGATTTTGCTACCGCTTTTAGAATAGATTATAACCTTTTGCTCAACTTGCCCACATCGGTGTACACATGGGTCTGCCATTTCCCTAATCCAGCTTATATCAGAAGACTAAATTTATTATTCTTTCCCTCGCTTGTTCTTTCTCCCAGGCTACTATGAGGTATGGAGAGACAGAAAGGATTAGGTTACCAGGAAATTGAAAAGGTGCAGGAGCTGCCAGATATGTGAGATTACTCCATTTTATAACACTTTGGCTGATGAGAATAACATGTGTGTGTTTAACACTGTGCATGAGACAGGTCTAGCCTGTGGGGGCTAGCTGTATAGAAGGTGGTGATAGATTGAGCGGTACCTGCATATAAATGGGAACGCAGAGAAGAAGGGGTGTTACATTTGGGCCTGAGATGTGGTTTGGTCCTCAGAAAGGTAAGATGAGTGTATACATAAGCATGTGTCTGAATTTCTCCATGAAGCAGAGGACAGGAAGAAAAAGTTTTTGTCAATGACCTTTTACCTGACTTATCTACCAGAAACAACGCCGGAAAAGCAAAGAAACAATAAAAGATCTCATCCAAACACAACATTCTGGTGCATTTCAAACCCAACAACACCTCAGACAGGAAGTGGAGTTTTTTTGTCCGCCAAGTTTTTTCTTGTCTTGGCTTTCAGGAAAACATAACATTTTTTTGCATTGAAATAAACACAAAACAGAAACTATTTACTTATTCACTGGTTGATCTTTGGCTGCTCCTGATTGGACGTTACCGTCAATCTAAGCTCTCTGATTGGTGGAAAGTCTGACA
>JBAFTB010000014.1:31224306-31236400 GCA_037177355.1 Melanotaenia trifasciata | reverse complement strand
CTCATCGGACCAGCAACGTTTCTCCATCTTCTATTGTCCAGTGTTGGTGAGTGTGTGTGAATTGTAGCCTCAGTTTCATGTTTAGGTTTTCTTCAAGAAAATCAAGAAGAAATTAATGAGGTTTGTTCCTTGAATAAAAACTACCAATCCATCAATGAAGGGGCTGTGTCTATTCACAAGTATTAGTTAGTAGTAGTTGCTTTACCAGTAATTGGCAGGTTAACTTGTGTTTCGAGTCACAAGACGTCTGACTTCATCTACCTTCTGGCCTTCACAGTCCACAGAAGCAGTTGTCGGTCAGTAGAAAGGACAGAAGAAGGACAATCTGCCCACACCAACTGACTAATGAACCATTAAATCATAGATTTAAAATAGTTTTTGTAAGAATAACTTCTTATATAGATCTTGTAATTTTGTCAAGTTGTTTTATAAATACATGAGTGGGATCATCTTTTCTGTACATCAAAGCTGCAACCATAACACATAACTCCACAAGTCAACTCATACATCTTACAGAAGACGTAACAGAAACAAAACTGGACCTATCCAGGTTGGATGTCCATACAGAGGTGAGACAAGGAACATTGGAGATGCAGCATTTTAACTGTAGCCTTGTTTTGATTTGCATTATCTGTAACTCACTTTTCAATCAATCTCAATTTTAAGTTTCTCAGCAGTCTTGTACTCACAAAGGCAGAATGACTTTAGCATTCATTTGCTCCCAGGATGAAGACAATTCCTGCTGAAGGTGCCATCCTTGTCCAATGGTTATCCTGAAGAAAAAGAAGAAAAAAAAAGTTCTAAAACAACTTAATTTAAAATAATTTTACTAAGTGGACAGCACCCGAACACCATCAATAAAAGTATCTAAGACATTAAAAGTAGTGGTTTAGAATAAGGTAAAGATTCCTACAAAAATTATCCAAAGTATAAAATAATTCACATTATAGTCAACAAAGAGAGCAGGTTTATTTTCAGTTTTACTGCAGAAGTGTTTTGTAAATAGAAAAATCTACACAACTATTACAGATGACATGTAGCATGACTGATGATTCTTTTTTCAGACATTTTCAGGGTGCTTTTAAATGCCAATTTTTGCAGGTGATCCTGCAAGAAAATCTTTAAAATTGCCTCTGCTGCAACCAGTAGAAGAGAACAAGGTAAGAAAACTACAATAAACCACAAGAAAAACAGTGGTGAAGGCCTGATTACCACGCTGTAAAGAGAAACAGTCTGGTGAAGACTGGCGCTCCTGCAGATCCTTAGATAGCAGAGTAAATGAGCTGCAGGTGAGTGTAGTCATCACTCCAGTCTCCGCCCTCAGCTTCCTGCTCAGCCCCACCTGGAATCTCAGGAGAACACACCAAAACACACAGCCAGAGCAAACCATGACAGCATTAGCCCCAGCGAACTGGTGGGAGTACTGCTGGGACTGGATCCAGGGCTGGGATTAATCATGATTAATCACCATGACTATGCCTGAAATATGCCCGTTTTGACTGTATTGTATCAACAGAAAGAGCAAGGCAATGGGCATAATTCACATTTCAGTTCAATATTACATAAAATCAAGACCCTATAAAATATATCTCCTTTGTGCCAACCTTTTACCTGTCAGTGCCCCTGTCTGCACCCCACATCAAATATTTCCTAGACCCGCCCCTGCTTAGCTGAAGTATCCTTTCTACCACCTGTCATCTACTCAGTAAAGAGTTCTGCTCTGATTTGCATCCCAGAACCTGTTCATAGTGTCTCTCACCACATTCATGGCCACTAAATGATCAGACTTTTAGGTGGACAATAAACAAATGCAACAAGAGAGACGGTACTAGCAGCAGAAAAGCCGATCAGCTGATCACCTAAAGCCTTCATGATTCACAACTGGAGAGGGAGGGCAAGAGGGAGGAGGCTGCTGCTCTGTACAGCTACAGAGATGACCAGAACAGTAACGCTTGTGCAAATTACGTTAAAAGATTTTTTAATTTATTTTTTAATGCAGGAAAAGTGCAGATGTTGAACCATCTTACCAGGAAGAGTGTGGGTGTTGAAACATTCTCATCCTCCACTATTTTACTTGGTTTCTGATTGGAAAGAAAATGAGTGGTATTGCTCATCACTACACTGCAGCTACCAGAGCCGTCGCATCGCAAACATCCATCGATTCAAATTGGTGGATCTCCATCCCTAGTTTGCAGACGGCCTGTAAGTTTGGACTATTTCTGGTTATTTTTCGAGCGTTTACCTGCTAAGTGTAATGAGCAGGTCCATCCTTTCAACGTGGAGATATTGAAATTCACCAATATAAAGGAACTATACGAACAGTTTTGCCATCTACGAACATGTTTGTGAAACTGACTGGGATTTTTTGTAAGAAACTTAAGTACAATATAAAAACAAATTAAAGAGGATTTGTAGGAAGGCAGCCCACTCACTGACCCATGCACAACAATCATTCCATTTCTATCCTCTAGGCTATTACTGAAGACACTGAGCCAATGGAAGTGAATTGAGATCAGAGCATTTTTGGGTTAGGTGAAGTGCTTTGATGTTTTTCTTGACATCTACAGGAACCGTTGAGACTTGTATCACTTCAAATGCTGATTCTTATAACTCAGTGTGTGAGAATGATGAGGAATCATCGGCTTGTGCTTATCTGCCGAGGTTAGTGTGATGTTCTTTATACACTTTGTATGTCTGACAACCTGTTTGAAAAAACTATGCTTGGTTACAACACGCATGATCCAAAACATCACAATGAGATCCAACCACTTTATCATCTCAGGACAAAGTTTCACAAAGGGATCCCCAGATCTAGGAATATTTCTTAGAAACTCTGTTTATACTTTAAAAGTGACACAGACTTCTCTGAGTGAAGAAGCAGAAGGAGTACGAACGGTCTTCTTTCTGGTGGTATATGCAACTGATTTGACTTGTTTCACCTAAGTTTTTGCCCCTGAGCTGTGGAAGACCTACAGAAACACTGATTCGAGAAGCATTCCACAAAGCCAGCTATACGATGGGCTGCAAAGTTGTCTGCCACCACGCGCTGAAGGGTCCCTTTCACAAATATGTCCAGCTGTAAGACAACAACACCCTACTCTTCGAGACCAACAGATCTTTGAGAATTTATTAAAATATTTTTGAATGGCTGTAACAGCATTACCTTTACATAAATAGAGCCAGGTATACCGAATTAGACTGGCTGCCAAGAGGCGGATTTCCCAAAATCCAACAGACAGCAGTTTTAGGTTTGCAAATTTCAAAGTCATTAGAGATTCTCAATTTCTTCCCTGACAGAAAATCATTATTTTTCAAGTGTTGGCTAAACACACTGCATTTAAAGTATTGTACACAAATGCCAACTTTTAAACCAGATTAAATTATTACATTTTACACCTTAAAGTATACATGTCTGAACTGTCGCTTACAAACTCTGTGATCTGCCTTGAGAAAAGGGTCAAGATCTAACGCCTGCTTCACCGTCCATAGCTGGTTGAAGAGCTCAGCCACCTTTATCACACCAGAATTTAAACAAAATTCGGAATTTGCGATGTGGTTTGCACAATTCATTTCATCACAAAATGCGCTGCTACAGCTACAACCCCAACTCCAATGAAAATGGGATGGCGTCTAAAACATAAATAATGATAATTTTTTCTTTAATTTTTATTCACCATTCATTTTTAACTAGATGGCTGCAACACACCCTAAACAGCTGAGACGGGCATGTTACCCATCGTTTTCTTTAACAACACTCAGTAATTGTTTGGGAACTGAGGACACTAATCTTTTTAGTTTAAGGTAGAATTAACATCATTGGGAGGTACACTTGGCCTCTCTGATGACTCCCAAAATGGTTGCCTTGGACTTCAGATTTAGTAGCTTTTCACCCATCTGCATACAAGTAAGTAGTCATGGGGGCAGGGGAACTCCCAAACAACAGTTTCCAGGTTATCCATGTATGAAGGTGAGGTTTGATTGAGCTTGTAGCCATCCGAGATGGTCAGCCTCTGAGATTTGTTCGTCGTTTTGCTTGCAGACGTTTCCCAGCTGACAACTTGTTCCTGTTCTTTACTAAAAGAAACATGAATGCACAGTTGTGGGGGTTTGAGAAATGGGCCAGGGGTATTTTGGAAAACAACTTCTTTAATTGTCATTCTGCAAAGACAAGAACACAGAGTTATGACACAAATATTAACAGATATTTGAGAAATGGAACATTGTCCTGCAGAATCAAAATATTTTAACATTCTGGCTTTATAGTAAAGCTAGGGCGAGATAAATGGGAATTTTTCCATGGTTTTCTTTACGCTATTTATAAAGTTCCTAGATTGAAACAAGAAAAAATAAATAAAAAATATATTACGTTGAAACACACATTCTTTAATATAAAGATTTTTTAAAAAGGAATAAAACCAGAGAAGGAAAGACATAGATGGACGGACGGACGGACGGACGGACGGACGGACAGACGGACGAACGGACGGACGGACAGACAGATAGATAGATAGATAGATAGATAGATACACTGTAGATAGATAGGTGGATAGATAGATAGATAGATAGATAGATAGATGGATGGATGGATGGATGGATGGATGGATGGATGGATGATGGATGGACGGACGGACGGACAGACAGACAGACAGACAGACAGACAGACAGACAGACAGACAGACAGACAGACAGATGAATAGATAGACAGATGGATAGATAGATAGATGCTGGCCACGTGAAGAATATTCCCGTAGAGACATTTAAAGAGAACTGATGTTGTACATGCTGTAATCAATGGAACATGACGTCCTCTCATGCAGAAGGACTGAACAAATCAATGTATCTGCTGAAAGTAAGAGAGTGAAATGAAGCGCTCTACATTTTGGTGTGTGCATCAATGCACTTGATGATGTGTGTGTGTGTGTGTGCAGCATGTTTGTGTATTCCTGCCATGTAGGAGGCTTCAGTTCATAAACTGGAGTTGGTTTCTGCTGGTTTGAGTTAAATATATGTTAATAAAATGATTTCTTGTCTTGTTTTCATTAAAAGCAAAGGCCTAGCTGCTTGCAGTGGAATTAATTGGATATAACGCAGCACCACTAACCATCCATGCAGGAAAGCATGGATTCAAATTAGTGTCCGAGCTGTAAAAGGACGTATTTAATTTTGACTCTGAGCTTTTTGCTATCATTTTATTCCAACAAGACAAACCTCCAGATGAGACGCAGAAAGGCTCAAAGCACATATCTCATTACAGGCTTTTGTTTATGGCTTTGACTCTGTGTGATGGAAATTTTCCCTTTGTGCATTGTAGCTGATTCATCTCTTTTGTGCTTTACAAATTTTATGAATTATTTGCATTTCATGGGAGTTATTTAAATAGATTCTTTAATGGAAAATCTGAATCCATGGAACCACGGTCCACCTGAGGTGACAGCTCAGAGCTTCTGCAAGCCTTTTCCTAACATAAGCTTTACTTTCATTTATACTTCATGATCTGTTTTAGAAAAAAAAAGGTTTTACTGAGACTTAAAATGAGGCTGTTTTGCATTAAAGCAAACAGGACATTAAAGTGGGCTTTTAGAATATGTCAGATTGATCTCTACATTCTCAGCAAACTGAATAATTGTTGTTTTTAATGTGCTGAAAACTCGCTGTGAAGATTATAGAACAACCATTTTCTTCCCAATGAAAGTACTGAATTGTTTTATTTTTATCACTTAAATTTCTTTTGGATTCTTAATCATTCATATTATTCATGTTTATTCTGTTAAAAAATTAACTGATTTCTTTTTTTTTTTTTTGGTGTGGCCATCAGCAGGGAGGGAAACTACAGGTTAGATAGAAAACAAAACTGACTCCAAATGCATGGTGAGTTATGAACCCACATTTCAGCCTTAAATACAGAATAATAGGTCGATAGAAGTCAAGTTTGCAACCTTTTATTTTTCTTTGAATTTTTCTTTTAGCCTTTTCATTGACAGTACTGGACATGACCAGATGAGACAACGTGTGTTTTCCAGTTAATGGAGCACTGGTCATGCCCGTGTTTGTGCTTATTAATCCTGGGATTTATTTTCCAGGATCTCGACATGCCGACCCGCCTTTGTTTAAACAAATCCATCTTATCACGAAGCCTCGGATGGGCGCCATGTTTTCTCAGTCTGATTGTTTTTCACTCGGCTTTGCTTTGTTCTATGTTTTTTTCTTCTTTCTCCCTTTCTCTCTTTTTTATGTAAAAATGTTCTTCAGATAAAAAGTAGAAGTCTTGAGTTACTTTTACGACATCAGTTACAGTAAACAAACGAACCCTTTCATGCAAAGCGTCCACAGTGCACTCCTTTGTAAAAGCTGTTTTCTTGTATATTCATGAGTAAGGAGGGTATCTTTGCAAATTAGCCACATCAGTGGACATCAGTGAGTCATCCAATACACTGATTCTCACTAAAAACTAAATACATATTATAAGAGTCTGTGTTTGTTCATCCATGTAGGACGGGCTCAGCCTAGCTTCACATAAAAATGAAAGTTGGTTTCTTGTGATTTGAATCCATTTTTTTTTCTGTTTACAGACATCACATTTGAATAAATTATCTCATTTAAATAAACTGACTTTAGAAATAAATGTCAATAAATCAATCTTTTGGACGGCAGATCACGTTGGAACTGCTGCTCCTCATCAGTCTACCTGGAACGTTTTACTGAAGATTTCTGTGGCTGGAAACGACGAACGTTGTTAAAATAATCCATGAAACGCAAACAGATCCGTGAAGCTGAACTTTTAATATTCCACCGTTTGATTCTTAGGACTTAGTGTGGCTTTGATCGTGTCACAGAAGCGCAGGAATAAACACATCCACATGTTCCCGTTAACTCTGCTGTGTTCACATGTTCAGTGTCCTCATCCCAACACAGAGCTGTCTTTTTGGAGGACAAAGATATCGATGGAGTTAATCATTAAGAACATGTGCACAGCTCTGAACTCGTCTCATAGCAATAATGTAAACTTAATGCACAGAGAAAGCATCGCTGGACTGTGAGTGGGACGTTATGAAGCAGGTGAATGAAGATGGGAACGATCACACTGACTTTTCTTTGATGGTTTGTTCAGTGTTCCACATCTCCCGACCTGACTGCCAGTCACGGCTGCCACAGAAGCCCTGATTTTCTTTAGGAATAAAGACGGGCCCAGTCAAAATGAAAGCAAACATCACATGATTTCTTTTTTTTACTCCATATTATAACAGACATGTGGTTCTCATTAAAAGTGTTGAGCTTTCTACCTCAGAGCGTGAATGGATTGTTACGGAGGCAGAGGAGCTCAGAAAATAAAACAAATGTGCCAATAAAAAGGGCTTTAATGATATTCTCCAAGTTTGCTTATTAAGCCTATTTTCCAGGTTGTGTTGACAACAAAAAGGTAATCACCCCCTTTCCTCCCGAGACACCCGTGTACTAACAGGTATGAATATGAATGGGGATGAAAATAAAACACACGACAGCCCTCACACACCCTATCTGAGCTCGCTGCTCACATCACAGTCGCAGCGGAACATGCCTGCCGGGAGGCTTGACATAATTGTATTAATTGTTAACATAATGATGCATTTATGTTTAATGCCTACCTTCTGGTAATTACTGAGGAGGTACCTTCAGGCCTGGAACGTGGGCCTCCTTTTCTCCCATCCCTCCACTCTTTTATGAATATTATTCCCTCGACTTTGTTATTACGGCAGCTGCTGCTGCAGCTTCAAAGACATCATTTTGTCTCTGGTAACTCCTTTTTCTGCTGTGTCCCTCATAGGTGCACCACAGAAACGTACCATGAAGCCATCATAATTTGTCTGGTCTTGCTCCATGACTGCCTGTGAAGTTCCTCTGACGTGGAATATAAAATGGCCTCCTTTCATTAGACATAGTGAAAGGAGGAGAAATATTCCTTAAAGCTTATATTTGCTTTGAGTTGGATCCTGCAGTTTTTAATAAGAGCTCATTAAAGAAACATGTTGGCGCTTATAAGGAATGAAAGCAAGTAAAATCTCAGAGAGCATCTCCGTCCTGTCTTTGCCTGCTTCAGAAGCTCCTTTGATACGTGCCCTGCGTTCCATTAGTCTGGTATCAGCCGAACACGCCACCACCCTCTGCTGCTTCCCCAGTCAAACCTGCTAGCTTAAACGCTGTTAACGAACACATGCATACAGCAGTGGGTTCATATGATCCAAGAAATGTCAGATTATTAAAAAATGAAATACCAGCTCTGTATAAACTTTCTTCCTTTTTTAGTCATTTTTTTCTGATTTCTGCTGCTACCTGTTTTATGTAAAGCACTTTGAATTGTCCTGTACATGAAATGTGCTATACAAATAAACTGCCTTGCCTTGCCTTGCCTTACCTTCTTTTACTACTTCTCCCTGAACTCTTACCAAACGTGGCAACATTACTGCACACAACTAGTTTTGTCCAAAGAGTACACGAAACTTCCACTAAGACCAGCACATAGTATTATTCTTTACGTCTTCCTGAACGTGATATGACTGACTTTTTGCCGTGTGCTTGGTGTAGTTTATTGTTTTCCTAAGGACAGAAGTTGTTTCTACCTTCTTCCAGATGTTAGGCTTTTCCCCAACTTGAAAGTTAGTTTTACTTTGTCAGTTTAAACCGTTGGTCTTTTATCACTAAGCAGGAATTACCCATTTTCTAAACCCCCTTAATCCAGTTAAGACATATTTATGACTAGAGTCTATCCCAGTCTATCCAGGCACATCTGGAGAGGTCACCAAAACAGAGACAGACAAGCACTCACTCCTCGGTTAAGCCCAGAACCACCAGCTAAGTGGTGGGTATGTGGTGCTTAGAACCATACCGCTGTGCAGCCCTAACCATAAACCAAAGTTATATGATTTTAATAGAAGATATTTGGGACAGAACATGGAGATTAGCTGGACAGTTGAAAGGTTTGAAAGGTGATCTAGCTGGATCATTTGATTTGATTATTTTTAATCAACTATTTGTATTGCCACATGCTTTAACAGTTATGTAAGACATACTGTCTTCATTTTTGTGGAACTGTATAATATTCTGAATATTGCCAAAGAAATCAGCATAACTCTGCTTAATTAAGCTCTTTTCATCATCAAAGCATTCCGATACTGAGTTATGACTGAATTCTTTTAATATATTCCATAGCTTGCCCCATCTTTCCTCAGTTCTCCTTCTGCCTGGGAGCTGTCATACAGGCAACAGAGAGGCTAGCCACAGCATGTTAGGCATTATTACTGTTATTGATGATTCATTGATCCAGCAGGCAGGCCACAGTAATCAAGCACAATGTCTCCAGGGCCCCAAGGATCAAGGCCTAAATCATGAGTCCCCTGGCAGGAAGGCTGCTGCAGGAGATAAGGGAGGAATGTGTGTTTGTGTGTAGTCAGACTCTGTTTGCAGTGGGATTGTTTTTTGTAATTAGATTAGCGCATTTGCAGCTCTTTGTTTGAGTGAGGATGATGTGTCTGTGCTGGCGTGTGCAGCTCTGAAAGTATGAAGATGTTATAAAATCCATCACAGGCCTGAGTTTGTAATGTGCTGCATGTTTCAGCTGTTCATATCCTTGCTGCTTAACCGTGGAGAATCAATTCTTTCAAGGGCAGAAACATTCATGTCAGCATTGTGGCGCTGCGGATGACGCGTGTTTGAACACCTGCATATTGCATATGATAGGTCTGCAAACAGCATTGATTAGTGATGAAAACTCAGATGGATGAATGTATTATTGATGCACAGCTGCGTCCTACTGTGGAACAAAGCTTAAAAGATCAAAAAGGGTCAAGTTCAGGATCTGCCTTGTGTTAAAAACAGTGTGTGTGTGTGTGTGTGTGTGTGTGTGGGTCTGTTTGTGTGCTTTTTTGTGGTTTCAAAGAGGCAGAGGTTATTTTTCTAATACAAGGACAGGTTATTCATACTGTGATCTCAAAATTCTCTCCCTCCCTCTCCCTAACCCCCAGTTTCCACCGGGTGCATGTGTGCTGCGTTCCGGCTGTGCAGCAGTTTTGTTCCGACCTCCGTGGCGCGTCAGTTCAAACTGGGACTGATGGGCGACGAGGCGCTTCTGGGACGCTTCTGACACGAGCTGCGGCGACCCATCGAGAACGGCCTTGAATAGCTGTGGAGGCCGAAGTACAGCTCACATGCACCTGGTGAAAATTGGGGGTAACACACAGATAGACACAATCGCAATAACGGGGAGAACATGCAAATAGAAAAATGATTTAATGAAATAACAGTTCAGCAGCTTGAGATACACAGTCATGTGATTACCAGAAGAAATTAGTTTAACAATCAGGAAAAGTCAGACCGAGAATTTGGTTGTTACTTGGGGGCAATAAAAGGTTAACAGCAGCACAAGATGATCCCACAAGTGATCAGTGGGATTGAGGTCAGGACTGCAGGCAGGTCCTCCATCTTCTGGAGGTAGTCTCTGCTAAACCTGCTACGTGGGGGTCGGTGTTATCATCTTCGAGGATAGGGTTCAGTCTTGTTGAGGCTGTATATGGATCTTCCACATGCTGCTCAGGCCTCTGTTTGTTAAGGAACGAAATTAGTGGGCCATAAGGACCAGGGTTGGAGACCTCTGAGATAAAGCATTACCAAAGAACTAAAAGATTAACTAATAAAGTTTATGAAACTCAGCCCAATAAGAGAGGACTGTTACTTGATTACAGAATATTTCTACTACTTGTACACAACAGTTTCCTAACTCATTTTCCTAACAAGTAATTGTAATTCCCAGCATTTCAGTTCCACTTCCACTGAATCATCTAAACTTATTCAGCAGCTAAATATTAAAAGACTAAAAAGGAGGGAAACCCAGATGCTCATTCAGTGAAATTTGATGACACATTTGATGGCAGGCACATCCTCCAGCACGCCCACTACATTAACCTTCCCGTCAGCCAATCAATACCATGTCACTGCTGATCTTCATTGCACATACGTGACCTTTTACAAACCTCACTGCCCTTGGTCCCAGATGATTAATAACAGTCCAGGTAATTGGATGTTAATTGGAGAGACTATTGACCAAAACCTGAGAAAATAGTCTGCGTGTGATTTGATGATCCTTCATATATTGATAAGAGAGCATTTGATTGTATCCATTCATCTTCCTTATGATTGGTTGTTTGGGAAAGCAGAAGGCCCTGACCTCGCCAACAGCTAATAACAGAACTTTGTTTTCTTCAGACCGCCTTTTCTAGATTTACTTATGTAAAAAGGACTGAATGACATCCGAGCAAAGACATTTTGTTCCTTTTTTTCTTATCTGAGCAGCAGTACTGAAAACCTTTTAATAGAGGCCACGATTTCCCAGAAACTAAAAAAAAGAAACTTGTCATTTCTGGTTAGATTATAACATAACAGTGATGCTTTTCTGGCAAAGTCATCCAAGTTCCTGCCAGTCAACCCAGTCATTTACAATAAATATCATCCAGCACTGTTCCCTAACCTGGGGTCCCTGACCCCCCCAAAGGAGTCCTTAAAGATCACAGGGGATCCATGCAGTATGTAACTTTCTGACCTAATAAATCTGTGTTTGTGACTCACTTTGATGGCATACTGACATTCATTATGTACAGTCCTAGAGACATTGTTGTCCTGGAGTGTCCCGAGGCTGAGAAACCACACGTTAATACACAGGATGCTGCATCACTTTACAGCTCAGGTTCTCTTTACAGCAGCAACTGGATATATGCGTACTGGCCAGCTAAAGACCCAAGAGGATACTATAAGAGGAAAAGAAAGACAGAATGGAACAGAGCAAGAGATAAGACAAGAGTCAACAAAGGGCTGAATTTTACTGGCTGTAGAGATCTCAGAGAAGAGCAGAATAAAGGTGGATTAGCCGTCGTTAGGGGACGACTTAATGAGAACGATTTACTTTGACAGGGCTGAGCCTGAACGCATCTTTGCTTTGAGAAGCAACTAAAACCAGCATAAAGCCAAGTATGACTTCAACACAGGGGGTGTGTGTGTGGCGAGCGCTGCATGAATATGTTACAGTTGCTTAATGGGCTTCCTTAAAAAAAATTGGTTGTAAACCAATATA
>JBAFTB010000014.1:31184212-31199486 GCA_037177355.1 Melanotaenia trifasciata | reverse complement strand
ATACATATATATATAGAGAGAGAGCTGTCAAACGATTAAAATGTTTAATCAGAATATTCACAGCTTTCAAATGAATTAATCACAATCACCATTCATGACTATGCCTGAAATTTGCCTGTTTTTACTGTGTTGTAATAAAAAAATGAGCCAATGCTGCAAATATTTAGTGTTACTGGCCTTCTCTTGGGTAAATGTCAGATGTCCAATGGTCAGTAAATGTACTTCTAAATGCTGTTTTAAATCATTTCTACCATGTTCTAGATCATCATTCTCAATTAAAACTTTTTTTATTAATATTAAAAATAAAACACCAGCAGATGTGGCGTCTGAAGTTAAACAGGCAACATTAATAAAGAAATGCTGATAAAACTGATGATCTCGATAAAAACAGGTTTTTCCTTTTGAGTGTTTGTGCAGCAGTGATAAAAGTCCTACAGCAGCATCACCCAAAGTAAACACCAGCTGACAAATTATATAACTGGCAAGCTTTCCTTCACTTTTTTACATTAGATAATCACTGTAGTTGTAATAATCAGTTACAATCTGTCAGTGCTCCTGCCTGGGCCCCTGTCAGAACTTTTCTAGACCCGCCCCTGCATAGCTTTCCACAGCTACTTTCTGTTGACAGGTACATGCTTTAGTCAGCTACTGTGTTAGAGAAGGTCCTGCTAAAATCTATACTTTGGGGTAAATATGTGACGGTGTGAACCATGAACCGCTAGTTTCCTCCTTCTCAGCTGAACGATAAACAAACGCAACTAAAGAGAAAAGTCGATCAGGTGACCACCGAAAACTGTCATGATTCCCGGAGCAACATGAGAGGAGAGGGAGGAAGCAGCTGCTGCGCAAACAGAGACGACCAGAGATCCACTAGAGCAGCATGTTGGTGTATGAAGCAGGATAAATTTAAAAAAGAATGCGGGAAAAGTGCGGGTGTGGAACCCTCTCACCAGGAAAGGAGTTGTGTTGATACATCCACATTCTCCATGGAGGCGACGTCCATGGATCGCTCTATTAATGCTGTGTTTATTCTCAAATCCACCCACAGAACCAGCCAGCTGATCTTTTACATCGTGCCTCTCCATGTCCCACCGTCATAGCAGAGAAGTGACTGATGTCTGGGGATTGTTATGCTGCACATACATTACACAACGCAATTATTTACATAAATTAATTAACACCATTAACATGTTATTTTTGACAGCCCTAATATATATATATATATATATTGTCCCTCCATGTTCAGGTCCTCTACCGGAGGCCTGGTATATATATATATATATATATATATATATATATATATATATATGTATATATACAGTTACCAGGCTGTATGTTCTTGTGGTGGTTGACTCCAGGCTGCATTTTACTCCCCTCTCTGGCTGCCTTCTGACTGATCTCTACTATCAACGAAGACCACTCCAGTCAGCAGAAAATACACAGAATATTTCTGTACTTGTGCATCTTTTATTTATTCATCATTGTCAAAGAGATCAAACAGGTGAGAATTATGCAGCCTTCACCTCGTTCATGCAGCGTGCAGAGCAAACAAGGAAAAGTTGCACACCTTCCATCCTGAAGGTTGCCATATACTGTAGATATCTGAGTTAAAAACATTAGCAAAGCAACAGTGACATCGTTAGAATAGGAATACTTGGGCTGAGTTCTTCAGTGAATGAATTTCATCAATTGGCAGGACTGAAACACGGTCCTGGGTAGCTAACGACCTCATGGATACATTTAATGGTCGTGTCATTTTATGCTTGGGAGCTGATGGACATTCTAAAATGGACAGTAGAATTACTATTAAATGAGAAGTGTCCCACAGCCTCACCGTGTTCATTAATGAAGACTTTAATGGCAAAATGACCTCATCAGGAATAATTCACGGGGGATGCAGCCTGTGGGAGAAAAGTTGTCTCAGCTTAAGAGTTGGATTGTTCTCACAAAGCAAGATGCAGATATTAAACAAGCATCATGTCAATTTTTAACAGACATTATACGGAGGTAGTGTTTTCGTAAACTGCGGAAGTAAGAGATATGAGTCTGAGAGGAGGGCTTTGAGGCTTCTCGTCTGATTGTAATGTCATTTTAGCCCGTTTTTCTGTGTGGAAACCTTTCACTCGTCAGTCGCAGTGTATGTTCCAGACACATGAAAGATGATAAGTGAAAGCCAATGAAGCGTGGCCAACCATTCCAAACAAGCATCAATAATAGATAGTGGTACTATCTCTTGGGCTAAACACTGCAGGAGGTACGTGGTCTGGTGAAATCAACCATCTGTGGCCCAAACAAAAACTCTCTGAAGCCCTGATCTCTGCCTCCCCCTCCTCCACCACCCCTGGCTCTCATCTCTCCATCCCTGCACCCTTACTCTTAAGACCCAATACTTAAGGGACTTTGCAGCTATTTAATGTTTAATACCCTCTAAAGCCAAAAGAATGCTAATTTCTGTGGCCTGCTACCAATTTTCTTCCTTTTCACTCTCACCCCAAAATTACAAATCTGTTGTCCCCACGGCCCTGTTTATCCCCGGTGTTACAGCTGGGGACAATTATGTGCAGGAAGCTTGCAGGGGGATGTATTTTGGGAGCTGCCAGGAAGTGAGTTGTGGATCCATCGTTCAAGGAAGGAGAAGCACTTCAGACTGTGGAGGGGGTGCACTCTGGCCACAGGGCACTTTTGGGGTCTCATCATTGAATCCACCCCCCCACAGCCCCTCGCTACCACCACAGTCTATGAAGATTAGCCAAAACAAGACATGGAGGTGGGTGGGGGTGCATGTGGTGAGGTAGAATGAAGGAAGATGAAAGAAAGAGAGAAAATGAGAAGCAACTCTCTGCGTATGCCCCCACCCGTCCGGCCCCCTGCTGTGCACAGCGGGCGAGTGTTTCAGTGACCTGAGCTATCATATTTCCAGACTGAATGAAACGTCTTTGTCTTAAAGTCTCATCTTTGACTGTTATTTTCTTGCAATGGCAGATGAAAACTGAAATGATCCAACAAATAGCATCCCATTTGGTTTCTCTAAATAGTCTGCAATCAACAGTGTCATTGGATAGTCCTGAGAATAAAAGCTGCACTGTAAAACATGGAAAGATGTTTTTTTTTATTTTTTTATTTATATATATATTTTTTTCATGATATACAGATTCTGAGAAAATAAATGACACACTTCACCAGAGCTGCTATTCAGACCTTTTACAGATAAATTGACCACAACATAACATGC
Source organism: Melanotaenia trifasciata (assembly GCA_037177355.1). NCBI lineage: Eukaryota > Metazoa > Chordata > Actinopteri > Atheriniformes > Melanotaeniidae > Melanotaenia > Melanotaenia trifasciata. The sequence goes on along the minus strand of JBAFTB010000014.1, from coordinate 31,196,254 downwards.
AGTTATACAGAGTACACAGTTTAATTGTGGGGCTGTAGCTGGTCGGACAAAAAGCCTTCAAGAGTTCTCCTCGGATCCTTCAGGTTCCACCAAATACTTCCAAGTATGCAGGATTTACTAATCCACTGAGGCTAATTTTGGAAAACAACACTTGGCCTTTTTTAAATGATTCTTTTGTATAATTTATATAGTTTATTTTTTTTCTTTTATTCACTTTTATTGAAGTATTTATTTAGTTATTTTCATTTCTATTAAAAAAATTACAGAGTTTTAAAAAAAGGATTTTTTTAAAAAATACTGTCACACACACTCAGAAACCTTACGTTTCTTACACTCTGCAGAATGACGACTGCTACTGTCTCTGCTCTATTTGGCTTTACTCAGAAGCAACACTTCAGGCAGTTCCTATCATTTGGTTAAAATGGACAGATAATGGAAATATTATTGTTTGTGTGCAGCAGGATCCAGGCCCAGTGTGATTTGACCTCAGCTACAGCAAACAACAACATGAAGCTAACCAAACTGTGACGTCTCCAAGCTCAGAATAGGTGGACACTTTACAGGACAGAAGTTATGAGCCTGTATCCTTTGAAGAATTAACTGAGGTCATTTCCCTGAGCAGAACAGTCAGGAAGGAACTGCTGCCATTATCTTCCATTATTGCCATAGCTTTCATCTATGATAAGCAGCAGATGAGAATATTGCCATGTTCAGTAGTGTTTATCTGCTGGTGTGTGCATTCTGGGCAATCCTGAGAAAGCTGATAAAAATCCTCCCGAGGGAAGAAAGTCAAGGTTGAGTTTATCTAAAACTTTAAATTTCCTCCATGGTTTTAATTATTTAAAAGACAGTGTTTTCTTCACTAGTCTTTGACATGATAGCCTTATTCACCACTTCAGGGTTAAATACCTGCTTCCATTCACACCCCAGAAGATAGTCTGGGATGTGAAGATCGTTGATGGTTTTAGAAAGAAGCTGAAGACCGACCTTTTTAGCTTAGCTTTTAGCTAAATTTTATTTGATCTTAATTTATTTTACATTATTTTATTTTAATTTTACTCAACTGTGTTATTTCTCATTCATTCATTCATTCATCCATTCATTCATTCATTCATTCATTCATTCATTCATTCATCCACTCCTTTATTTATTCTTAGCTGTTCTTATTGTTTCTTAAGGTTATTTAATCTTTGTTTTAACTCCATTGTTTTCCTCATGGGGAGCCTCCTCACTGGGGGTTTCGCGTGCTCGGTCTGGGGGTTGTTGCCGTGGGGATCGCCCTTGTCTGGGTGACTGGGGCCCTGCACTGCAGCCTCATGGCTGTGGTTACAGTATACGTGTGTGTACATGTGTGTGCGTGAGTATACATGTGTGTGTGACTGTGTTAAAGTGGTTTTTTTTTTTGTTTTTATTGTTATGTAATTATGTTATGTAATTCAAAGGCATGTTTTATTTTTAATATGTATGAATTGAAATATGCTTGAATTTCTTTCTTTTTTAATCATGTAAAGCACTCTGTGTGCCTTCAGCATGAAAAGTGCTTTATAAATAAAGTCTGATTTGATTAGTCACCAATCAGAAAAAATGTTATGTACTGTCAGTTGGACAGGCTGCACTCAGTTCTGTTCAGACGGTGTTTCTGTTTGCATCACTGAGTGTTATAGCTCATCTTTCTGGAAAATGTGCTATTGTTGTTATTAATCTATACTCTGCCCCACAAGACATGACAGTTGCTTTTCTTTATTAAATGTTTATCTAAACATCACTCTAATCCTTCTCCTCGTGCTTTCAGGATGAGCACAGCTGATTTCTAACATAACTCACATTATTTTTGTTTTTAAAACATAAACCTTATCTTCATGAAGATTAGATTCCATCTCTTCCAAAAGCAGACACCAAGGTACGTCAGTGGGGATGATGAGAACTTCCCTACACAGGTAAGGCAGCTTGAGGAGCATCTTGAAATTTTGGGTAGGTGTAGGTGTGAGTCACACTGAAGCTAAATATATGTTTGTATGTACAGTTTATTAAGAATAAATGAAAAAAAGTGTTACATTCTGCGTTACTCGAGCTGTGTTTGTTTATGTGTAAAGTTCTGATCTGTTTTAAGTGGTACACACATGCTGTTGCCTGTGTGTGTGCTTGCCTGGGCACGTTGCCATAGAGATCGATTTGCGGGACGTAGCTGATTGTGTGCCAAACAAGCAAAAAGAAAAATGCAGCTGAAGACGGAGACAGGGGCTTTTGGTCAGTGGCAATATTTGCATTGTTTTCAGTTCAGTCCAGTTTCATTCCAAACTTGTGGAGAAAGATCCTGCTCGCCAGTCAGTGGAAGGAGTCCTTCAGCAGCCGACCCGCCTAAACGAGCTGCCGACCCGCCTAAACAAGCTAAACTTTTTTCAACACGTCTAGGAGTGCAGCAGCCGGTAAGACAGGAATTAACAAGGTTGTTGCAGGGTTCATTGTAGGAGACGTGCTCCCCCTGTTGACTATTGAATTGCCCAGGTTTAGAAAAATACTAGACAAAATGATGATGAGACAAGTGTGTCCATTTCTTCCCACAGACAGGGATGTCGCTCTCATGGTTTTAAAGCCATTTTGATTACCATATACAGTAAACACAATGCAGACAGGCAGTGATGACTCGGCTATGTTGTCTGTCCATGTCTACACGATGAATTAAGAAATGGTAAAGTAATAAGTAGTGGCATTACTTTTCAAATGCCATAACGAGTAAAGTAATTACAATTTAGAGAAGTAATGAATAACTAATAACTAATAACTTTTAAGAGTAACTACCCAAACACTGATTATATTAAGGTGTAGGGCTGGGTTTAAAAAATTTATTTGAATTCAAATAAAACCAATCCAATAAGATTAATAAAACTTAGAGAGTGAGTTTTTTATGTGATTTCTTTTCTGGTAATGTGACCCTACGCTCGCGTGACTTATCGAGGCTCGGCGAGATCTTAGCATAGACAGACAACTGGTTTCCTGTGTCGCCACCGTCCAAAATCAGCTTCTCTTGCCGGGATGATGTTACATTCAGAAGTTTTCATTCACTAGTGTGGATTACATTACAGATAGGGACAAACCACCATTAACACACGCACTCGCTCCGATTTATGTCTTTATCTGAGAATGCCTTTAATGTTCAAGAAAAATATGTGGTGTTACATAATTAGCTGTAAATGAATCCATATTGATTTGAAATTAGTGTTAATTGTCATGGAATCCAAATTAACTGTTGTGACTCAAACTGAAACGATTCATGAAATCAGTGACGATACCCATTTCTATTCGAGTGTGTTGAAGCGGTCTCGTACGACCATAGTGAGTAGCCCTGGTCTAAGTTATGTCAAAGAGGATTTGAAAATTAATTTAAGATTTTCCACCGAAGTATTCATGTGTTCAAATTCTTGTGACATCTGAGGTAAAGTAAAAAAAAAAGAAAAGAAAAGAAAAAAAAAAGTGAGTATGAGTCAGTCCTCTTATCCGGAAACTGCCAAATATTTGGTTAGGTCAATAATTGACATATTATGTCACAGTGCATAGCTGGTGCTGAGGTTTCCCAGCCGTCCCCGAAGGCATTCTCCCTCCAGCACAGTTGATTGCTGATGCGCTCCACCTGCTCTATGCACCTTAAATACCAGCCTGTGACAACTCTTCCCTGCCAGATCGTCTTGGTTTATTCCTGCACGCTTTCAGCCCTGATCTCCTGCCTGCCAACCTGTTCTCTGATCTGTGATCTTTTTGGACCTGGATATCCTGATTCTGCCTGCCCCCTGTCTGGTAACTCTGTCTGTCAATGGATTCTGCTGGTACTCTGATCCTTGGACTGTCCCCAGGATTTGGATTTTGGATTACGGAACCTGTCTCCTTCTCGTCTGGAAATGCTGGAGGATTTATTCAGTCTGGATTTTCATTTCTTGTAACTATCAGAACCAACTAACTGTTTTTGGTCCAGCAGTTTCCAAAGCCCCGGCGGAGCCTCCACTGCTGCATCTTGGTTCCTGTAAACCACCCGGCCGGCTTCCAACCCCTCTGCTGGTACGTGAGCAAAATTATCTTGCACATTCCTGCCTGATCTTGCTGGATTCTCATCTGGGCTCTCCTACCCTGACAGGCTAGCTGACTGTGAAAACCAGCCCTGACTCCTCTGGAGATATTCTCATCATTACAATAAAAACCGTTCTACCCAATCCTCAGTTCCAACTTTATTTGTGGTCCAGTTTGCTGATCCGTGACATATTAAGCTTGCGATAAGAGGCTCAGTGTCTTGCCCAAGGACACTTGTGCATGTAGTCTGAGGAAGTCAGGAATCAACCAACCTTCTGTTTGACAATTCATCTTCTGCCTGAGCTACAAGTGTGCAGACGGCGTCTACCACCATTTTGTCTCAGTGACAACCGCCATAACGAAACAGCTTTGATCCTCATTTAAGTTGTGGTGAGAAGTTACTTGGAAATTCCAATTCCAATTCAATTCCAAAATCAAGTTCCCTTTTTTAGTAGGAGTGCAAGAGTAAGAATTTTGTAATGTCAGCTAATTTTTCAAACATCAGTGCATAGGAAGGAAAACTATCTTCAAGGAACAACTACAAGCTACGAATATGCAATTTACTCATAGTGAGTGGGAGTGGTTGGGGAAAGTGGCAGCCTAGTAGAACCTGGGTGAAAATCCCCTGAATTCCCATAGAGGTGAACCACTGTGGACCCTGGCGCAAGGCCCTTAATCCACCACAGCTCCCAGATTGCTGAAACATGGCAGCCTGCTTATCTCTAGTATATCTAGAGATGGGTCAAATGCAGAGCCAAATTTCCCAATTGGGATTAATACTGTAAAAAGAAATTAATTTTAATTATTAACCTGTATAATTGCACAATGAAATAAAAAACAGAACATTAAAGCAAACATAAGCAACTATATATCTGTGCGACTGAGTGATATGTCCAAAGGCACCAAAGGGAGACAAACCTTTTCTCCAGGGTATTGGGATTTCAGCTGAAAAGAGATGACCAGATGATGAGCGTCTTTGTTAAGGGGTTTGTCCTGAAACACAGTTCACATGTCTGTGACTGGAGCAGCAGACGAGGTATCATGGATGTTCTGGGCACCAGGGACTGTATGGCAGGGAAGAGGTGCTGCGGCAGATGATGAGCCTCCTCGTATGTCACAGTAACTTTCAGATTTTTCTTCCCATCATCCCGAGAGCCTCTGAATTCCAGCTTGAGATAGGGAGATAGCGGAGAGTGGCTTGACCGTGATTAACTAAGCCAGTTTTAGTATCCCCCTTCAAAGTTCTACGGAGTATCAAAGCTCTTCCAAGGACAGCAGTCTTCAGGATTGATATGCCCAATATTTCTCCAAGGATCTGTTGGAGCCACTTATCAAGCAGAGAGACTTCACTGTGGTGGTAGACTCTAGCTAGTGTGCTCACTCGCTTTCATGTGTGACCATGATTATGACCTCTATGGTGTCTTTTACACCAGTCATTTCAAGCCACTGATAGGACTTCTCCATGTAAACCACTCCTTCTATTTGTTGGTGGAACAATGTAAGGGTTTATGCTTCCATGGTGGTTACATCTACTCTTCCCCAAATCTGTGTCAGTTACCTGAGGCACTCAGCAGTTTGTCACTGGGGACCATCTTTTTGATATTCCCCTGGATATTTGTTGTCTCATCCTCAGATGCTCTCTCACCCCCAGCATCCATCTTAGTGTCGAGTCTCAGGATGCTGGACCTCCAGTGACAACCTCCATGCATTGTAAAGCGCTTTCTGGTCTTGATATCAGTGGGCATCTATTGGAAGCAGTCTATTATATCAGCTGGTGTCTGGTGGTAGGACATACAATATGTGTTGACAGCTTGGACTATGTTCTTGACAGTCAGCTGACCCTTCAGGACCTGCCTCACTTTCTATGATTACTGGGCTGTAACTGACTTCCTGACTTCTCCTCATTTGTAGGTGTCTTGAATGTCTGCTATTTTGCCTTCTGGGGGTTCTACCCCTTCAGTTGTGATCATCTTGCCTCTCTTTGAAACCATTTAGACTCATTTATCTAGCCTGAATGACATTCCAATATCCTTGTTGTGTATCCTGGTAGCGTGGATCAATGCGTCTATGTCTCACTCAAGCCTGGCATACAGCTTGATGGCATCCAAATGGAGAAAGAGGCTGATGATTGCTCTGCTATGGAACTGATATAGTCCCTCTTTAATAATTTGGCAGTAGGGCTTCGGACCTATGCAGAACAGCAGCGGGTACAGGACATGTTGCTGGCAGATACCACACTTCATAGTGACTTGTGCAGTTAGCCTTGAATTGTATATATAGTAGTTGTCCAAAGTCAGGGGTGCTGCCAGAAAATTTGTGCCCCATGAAAAGACACTGAAGTGCCCCTGCATCTCACTGTAATACAAGTTTTTTTTACCATCATACCTATATCTATGAAAAGGAAAAGATGGCAGTGAGGCTACTTGGTGGGGGAAGCAGTAAAAACACAATAAAGTTAATTTAGATTCAGTTATTTGCTACAAGACGGATACTTTATATTCCAAAACTATCTCTTTTTTTAAATACTTTAACAATTAATTATCTTAAGATCAATTACTTAAAATACAAAACTTAAATACAAAATAACCTCTTCCATGAAAATGAAATGTATTTATAATGTATGTAGAAACAAATCAAATCTCAGCTAAAACACCATCAAAAACATAATGGCCGCTTGTTTTTTATGATTTATTATATTGTGAGTGTTATGACTGAACATTATCACTAAACAAGGAGCAACAAAAAACTAATAAATGAAAATAAATAAATAAAATCAGAAGCAAAGGGGGAAATAAATTAGGTAGGCTCAGAAACAAAAAATCACAATCATTGTTTCTGGTGGCCTCCCACTATTTGTTTTAATTAAAGGTGCTTTCAGTGATTTCACCAACAATGTCAAGTTGATTTGACTACCAATCCTCCACGTCATCGTCTCCCTCATGTAGCAACACATGAAGTCTAATTTATCTCCAGATCTGTAGACTCACAGATGAAGCATTAGATTAGTGGGGGAACATATATGATGTTATATGGTTGTTGTTAGTTAGTCTTCTGATATCTAGAAAATGTAAATATTTCTCTGGTTGGATTGAAAGCCGTCACCCAGTCTGCTGCACTAGAAATGTCTCTGTTCCTACTGCAAAGCAGGAGGATGAGTCCAAACTACTGACCTGACCTACGTTACAGAGATAGCTGAGAACCATTCAAATCCTTCTAAAATAAATACAAACTATTATTTATTTATTATTATTAATTCAGAACTATTTTTTTCTATTATATAATGTTTTTTCTCCACAGTAATCAGGTAATTCAACACTCAGCTGCTCACCTCCTCAAACAAAGAAACTTAGTGATACCAATGCATTGTAACTAAAATGTAAGTTTATCATTGAGTATCAGATAATTTTGTTAGTGTTATACTTGCATTAGCCCCTGTCCCAATCATTTGACCCTCGAATCCTTACCCTCTATCCCCACTTTTCGGCGTCCCAGTCGGCATTCCCACTGTGTTCTCAATGAAGGCTCCCAGTTTCTTGTTGATGTACAAATCTAAACATGATATCAGTATATTCAGCACTGTGTTAATCCAGGCAGCGCAGACCTCGGCCATATCTTCCCGGATTGGTACATACAGTAGCAGTAAAAGGTTTGAACTCATTTGCCTATTCAAACTCTATATTAGTCATACATAATTATGTCAAACCCATCTTTATGTACATCTAGATCGATCATGTGTATTAACTGAATGAAGGTGAAACTTTTGTTTAATTTTTTATAATGTATATTTATTGGCCATATTTCTATGAAAAAACAACCTTTCTCCTTTTTCTGGCATTTTTAGCAGGAACACTAATTAAAATGTGATATTTTTTGACATTTAAAGGTCACATTAAGCACAAGTTATATAAAAAAAAAAAAAAAAAGTGTCCACTGGCTGTTTCTCGAGCGATAATTGCATTGTTTCACGTTTAATATCAGCTACTGAAAAGATGTTTTCTCCAACTTTGATCAGCCACAATCAAAGTCCCAGGTGGGATGTGTGCTTGGAGCCCACCAGCCCCAGACCTGAGGACAAGACAGGGTTATCTGCTTCTCATTTCGATCCCTGGTGGCCCCTTTGTGTGTGTTTGTGTGTGTTTTCAAGGGTAATCAGGCTGTGTTCAAAAGGCGAGTGGCTCTCTGAGGGTCAAAGGGGTCCACCTGACGGCCGCATTTATCATCAACTGAGAACTGGAGTGGAAAGGTTGTATGTTACCATCTCAGATGTTCAAAATCAATCTGCTACAGCAGCAGAGCAACATGGACACTGATTGGTTTTCCTGTGCATCTGGATGCCACTGCTTATATGGCTGTTGATTTCTTTTGCCATGAAATTGATATTTACAAGTATATTTGTGGCTGTTCATTGGAAGATGCTATGTGGGTTGAAGTTTTATGTTTCTAGTTCAAAGCTCCATCAAGTTAATAAGCCTTTTCTCAGACTTGTGGTATATATCTAAAAAACTTTAAATACTTGTGGGAAATGTAGTTATTTTTAGTTAATTCTAAGTAGGTCTGTGCTGCTGCTCTCCAAACCACACATCCTCAGATCATTCATAAACACAAATATCAAACACTGATTTAATGAGATGATTAAAAAAAGAAAGTAGTACTTTTAAAGTTCAGACATGAAAATTGTAATGCTAATAAACTGGGAAAAAGTCACAGGTCAGTCCGAATTGTGCCTCATTCTGTCAAAATTCAGATTTAAAACTAAAAGTTATAAAAGAACATTGACTGTAACAACAACAACAACAACAACAATAATAATAATAATAATAATAATAATAATAATGATACATTTTATTTCAAAGCGCCTTACAAGACCCCCAAGCACACTTTACAACTTAAAAACAATATCATATAAAAGCAATCAGGAATAAAAACACTCAATCAGGAATAAAACAAAGTCCACTAATGACAATGAAAAAAAAACAAACAAAAAAAATAATAAAAAAATGGATGAATGGCGTAAATAATGGAGTAAATTTGCAGTCTAGTGGTTACAATGAGTAGGCAAGTTTGAACAGATGAGTTCTGGGTTTGGATTTGAAAATGGCTAGTTTCAGAGTTTCAAAGAATTCCAAAGCTGGGGAGCAAAGCACCTGAAGGCTCTGCTCCCCACGGTGCTGAGGCGGACAGGGGGCTCAGTCAGATTTACGGAGGAGGAGGATCTAAGGGAGCGGGATGGGGTGGTGATGTGGATGTATGAATTGAGTGCGGCCGAAGAGATATGAGTTAAACCAGTCATTGGGAGTGTGAGTGATACCGATGGAGGAGAGTCTACTGAGGAGAAATTGTATGAAAGGCCACACTCAGATCAAAAAAGATAAGAATGGAGCGCAAACTGGAGTCAGCTGCGATGAGGAGGTCGTTTGTAATTTCAAGGCAAGGCAACAGGTGAGTTGACAGATGTAAACTTAGCCTGGAGGAGTAGATACATTTATCTGAGTAAAGTGATTGGGCTGTTGCCATGTTTCAGTCAAGCAAAGAAAATCAAACGTAGTCTGTGAGGAGATCATGGATGACCCTTGCTTGTGAGTGAGCGGATGTTTAGCAGACCGAAGCTGATGGTGGTGTTCACATATTTGACAGCAGCGTTAGCCAACCGAGCTTGGCTGGCTAATGCTTGATGATTAACACCCTGGCTAGGGTTTCTGTGAGGGCGACGATTAGTGGATCAGAAGGATTTTATTGATTTAGAGTTATTGTGAGAGAAATTCCTGCGGGACCCACGATGAATGTATCTACGACAAGTAGGAAAGGCGATGTCCGGGTGATGATGTAGCTCTAGCGGTGGGGGTTCAGGCAGGCGCCAGCGGAGCTCAGTGGCTGTACATCAGAATAAGCCTGCCACAGGATGCTGGCAGAGCGAGAGAAACATCCAAATAAGGGCAAAACAAATTGAGAGCTTGATGGTGCACATCATGACAACAGTCAGTACAGCTGGGGGCTGAGTTCCAACAGGTGAGTTAAAGTGTAGCAACAAACACGGAAGCGACACCTGGCATGATGCTTATCCAGAGAAATATTGTTTATCCACAAGTGAAAGGTTGTCCCAGTGCACATAAATGCCAAGCAACACAGTCCATTCAAACCAAAAAACCCATAAAACTTAAAAATAAAAAGTATTGGTGAGCAGCGGCAGCAAGTTGTGCCAGCGTTCACTCAACCGAAAACCCGACATCGAAATCAGCTTTGACTCAATGAACTGGTACAGACACACTTTATAACTAACTAAATCAGTGTGTTCTTGAGGCCATTTAAAAAAGCTGTTGCTTTTCATGGAATATGAGACAAGATTTACTCTGTCACCTATTCGCTATCCAACAAGCCGCAGTAGAACCGGACAGGAAGTTCAATTATTTGCAGAGTAGTGTCACATTTCAAGTAGAATTTTACAGTCTTCTGTAGGATTTGTAAATGTGTGTAAATAGAAACTCGATGTTCATATAGATCCATTCATACAGCATAATTTTGTTTTATAAATTTGTAACATTTGGGGAAAAAAAATCTGAATACTGAAGGCATTGAAGCTTTTATTTAGCTGTGACGGGCAATTATATGTAGCAGAAGCCCTGAATACATTCAGCTTCAGAATGGCATAAAGAACATACCTGAGAGGCTGAATAGGCTAAGTTAACATAACAAACCAGCAACAAGCAAGTTACCGTTGCCATTTATATTCTGGAAAATACGTTGAGTAAACAAAAGCATCAGCTTTCTTTTTGAAGAGTGTGATATTTTTCAAACACCTGCTTTGTCCTTCAGAAGGTTTCTTTGGTGACTCTAATCTGACCTTTTTCACTGTTTATAGTTTGTTTTTGTCCTCCCTTTTAGACTCAGTGAGTCCTTTAAGACAAGCAAACTGTGACTAATGTGCTCTCATTAATGTTTATGTTTATGGGTGGGGCTTGTGTTAAAGAAGTCATCACCCAGAAACTGCACCATTTCAAGGTAAAACATGCATATTGGTGTTGGAGCAAAGTGTTAACTTCCCTGAAAACCTTTCTTTTGAAGATGTACGAGTTTTTCCATCTGGGCCCTTTGCTCACAGCAGAATCGCCAACAAGGGTAAACTCTCACTAATGTGTTATTTTAATTTGCTCCTGGGATTTCGTCATCACAGGAGGCTATTTGAATAATCCAGCCCCTCTTCCACGCCTTAAGTCATGCTTTAGGCCTGGAATGATATAATGATATAAAGTCAAGCTTTACTGCTGACACAGCTAAAATTTTAACCCCCTGCAATGTACAAATCAGCCCGTGCTTTCTTTCTTATAAATGTGGTGAAGTGCTCTGCCACGTAAATTTTTGTAAACATTTTGTTGTAAACGTGCTTCTTCCACCATCTCGGTATCTTCACCCTCAGGCTCGGAGTCTGGTTCAAACATAAATGGCTGAATTCCGTAAGCTGCTGCTCAGTCAGGTTCACTCGCCATCACTAAGCTGTTGATGTTTTGGAGTCGAATGCACTGTGCGTGCACTGGGCCAGCCCCCCTTCCAGCTCCGGCCTCCCTGTGGCCAATCAGCACGCGCCTCATTAACATTAGTCAAGAGCTTGAATGAACTCTCAAATGAGAAAGTTGTAATATGAGCAAAGGGTCAGAACAAACTCTATGTTTGAGTTTTTTTTGTTTAATAAGTTTTCAAAAGAATATTTAAAGACACTTAGAGGACAGTGGATATATAAAAAGACCAGGTGAGACCTTTAAGATTTTGTTCTGTGTGCAGACAAAACAGACATAAAAATTTGGTGCATTTGGTTTGGTAGTCTGAGACTGCGATAAAAAACAGGACTAGGTTGTTTAGTTGTAGACTTTGCTTTAAACATTTTTTTTTTTCCTGATTGATATTGTCAGCCTCTTGTAACGCTTAGAGCGCTCTTTCTGTACCTCTCCTATGATGTTTGGCTATGGCAAGGTGCTGTAGCTACTTTTATTC
>JBAFTB010000014.1:31172021-31184112 GCA_037177355.1 Melanotaenia trifasciata | reverse complement strand
ATGAATGCACATTTTAAAAATTAACCATATTTATTCCCACTGAGATTTTAATCACAATTGTTAGCACTGGGTTACACTCTCATCATGGAGAAGAAACCAAATGAATAAATTCCAGTTAAACACAGGGAGGAATACCTCTGCAGGTACCTGAGCTTGCATTTACTTTTGGCTTATTATGAATTTAATGCGCATGGATGGTTAAGATACCTTTCAACCACACATGTAAATTGTTAAATTGTCAATAAATTACAATTATATGTCAAGATTTCATTATAAACACTTATTTAACTACAGAGTTTTAACTCAGCCAAACATGGACTTGATTCCTTAGAGTCTGCAGCTGCTTGGTGCATTGGTCATATTAACTGGGGCATCAACACAGTGTTGATACCAATTAATGCTCCTAAATCAGACTCTAGTGTCTTCTCATTAGTGGAGGAGGTAATGTTAAGGAATGAGAAAGAAATCTCATCTTCTATAAATGTTACAACAGTCTCCCCTAGCCTCCAAACCATCTGGAAATCCCAGAGCTTCTGTTTTCAAGAGTAGAAATGAATGCAGAGATCATTACGTCACAGGCTTGTCCATCTTGTATGTGCACAAGCCAACAGTGTAGATGTGCAAATGTGGCCTGGTGCAGAGCAAAGATGCAAAAATCAAGAGGAGCTTGACCAGCAAAACAATACCACATTGGATGCCAGCAGCAGTAAAATTTTTTGGCTGCATCATTAGTAAATAAAGAAGCTGTTTGATAAGATGTACTGACGCTTTTTTCAAGCTTTCAGAACACAGACTGGCCTATTTAGACCTTTGATTAGCTTGTTTAACGGGGAAACAAAAATGCTCGAAAACAATATTAAAAAAAAAAAATGGACAAAAAGTACTTTTCAATTTAGGCTGTGGTTTTTCTCTGAGACAGTGTCTTTAATAATGGACAAGAGTCAAATCATTCAGTTAGTGTTTTTCTGACTTGGCCTTCTTCACTGGCTGAGCCTCTTTACTAAAAACTGAAATAACCAGCTATGTAATCCTATTTAGGAGCAAGTGGGCCACAGCCGGACCTAAATAATGTCATTACAGGTGTCTGTTCACACTGCTAAAGACATGAAAACCAAAACTAAAAGAATACCCTGTTTTTCCTGGAGCTACACCATGAATATGTGAATTGCCCATTCAACTTAAAAAAAAAATTTCAAGTTTGCTAAATTTAATGTTTCAAATAGCAAAACTTTATGACATTCTTCCAAATGCAAACATAAAAGTTATGTGTCCATAAGTTCAGTAATATTCTCCTTCGATTTCATGTTCAAATTATCAGAATTATTTGAGGAAGTTGAAGAAGATCCAGAAAAAAAAGAGGAATTTTAATTTTGTCAAATGAAACATTTGGTTTGAATCTTGCCAACAGAAATGTGTCCACTAGTTTAATTCTATTAAGGTTAATAGGCTGTTAGATCATTAGTAAAATCACATTTGAATGCTCCTATAAAGGGAAGACTACCTGAATGTAGTCCCTGCTGTACTGTGATGCAGACAGGGATTTATGTATATCCATATATCCCACATTCTCTTCATGTAGCCCCACTCACTAGGATTTCTAGAGTACTAGCATTCCAACACTGCCTTATTCGTATATTTTGTTCATTGTCCACTGCTAGCCCATTTCTCACCATAGTGACCCGGCCCTTCAGTACCTAATGCAGACCTTGTTTCACCGGGCGACGTCTGTGCCAGTATGTCTCTCTGTTCAATAATGCTCATGATATGAGGTAGTTATGCGGAAGCATTAAGGATCCTGCCTAAGGACCCAACTGCAGGATAGTACTTCATGTGCCACATTGTACAATTCCCGTTGGACCTGTCAGATTCGAAGTTGGGTTTCCTGTATGGGAGGCAGAGCCACAAGCCTTAAGCACCAGAGCAATAGAGGTCCAGATCTATCACACCAGACAGGATTCCAGGTGCAGGCTGTGCAAAGAGACCCCTGAAACAATCCAGCACCTCACAGCAGAGAGCAAGATACTGGAATGCTACAACCAAGTAGCCGGCATAGTGTACAGAAACATCTGTGCAGAATATGGACTGGAGACCTCTAGGTCACAATGGGAAACACCTCCCAAGGTGGTGGAGAATGAGGGCCTAAGATCCTGTTAGACAACCAACCAGATCATGTTGGAAAGGACTCAAGGAAGATCTATTGAAAGCCTGGAAGGTGAAGGCAACAGTAGTACCAGTGACCATGTCCCCTACACTGTGGAGAAGTGGCTCCAAAAGATACCTGGAGAAAAACCCAAGACATCTCATCCAGAAGAGTGCAGTCCTAGGAAGAGCTAGGATACTACATAGAACCCTCAAGCTCCCAGGACTCTGGTAGAGGACCCAAGCTTGAGACGAACAGCCACCCAGCCTACCCATGGAAGATAGGAGGTTGGGTGAGGGAAGCGTTAATATATACATATGTGTGTGTGCGTGTGTGTGTGTGCAGTATATAATTGAAAGCAATGGCTTCTGTAGCCACTCAGACGCGAACATGTTGAATTTTTCATGCGTCATGTGGAGCAGACACAAAGCCAGTTTTTGAAGAAAATCCTACAGATGCTGCAGACTGGTCGCTACAGTCAGCACCACACTGTTGTCTCCAGAGGCAAAATTAGTGCTTAGGCGCCTGTCAGCGCTATTCATTCTGATGGCTCATCTGTCACAAGAAGCTAACGCTAACAGCAGTCAGGTCAGTGTGCCAATCGTCCTCTGAAGAACAGAGAGGGCTGCACTTGGTCATTAAAGTGATAGATTTCCTTTCTCCACCTCTGTCTGCCTTCTTTCTCTCTTTTTTATGCCCTCAGTTGTCAATCTATTGTTCTCAGTAAAGACTGACAGATTCTTGATCTATTTCTATTTCTCATAACCTCTCTTTCTTCTACAGACATGCATCTTTTGCTTTTTCCTTGTTGTCTCCCTTACTTCTACTCTCTGTGTTTTGGTCCCATTTTATAAGCTTTGGTAACACACAACATATAGTTTCCCATTCTAATTATATATCAGCTGGTGGTATTTGTTGTATGTGTAAAAAAGCTAACAGTGAAAATATGCAGCCCTCTGGGAGCCAAAGGTGACATCATTAGTCCATATATACTGAGGCCCAGGTCTGGGGGGATGAGGGTATCTTAGAGTGGACGGAGTCATTAAACTGCACCTTCATTCATTATGAATGAGCTGTAAGACCGTCTGTTCCAGCTTGTAATTCCAGCCTCACTTTGAAGTGAAAGAAAGAAGAAGGAGAGAGTGAGCTTGAGAGACAACCAAGGAAAGAGAGAGTGAGAGGGAAGGAAATGAAGCTTTAGAAAGACAAAGAGTTTCTGGGCCATACCTTAGGGCCAAGATAAAATATCTCAACAAAACTGTATAAAATTTTGTACAGTTATTTGTATTTGGAGACCAAAGGATGTATGCTCATGGCTTTCTTGATTGGGTCATTTTCCATGAAGCAGGTGCAGCTGGTATCTTTTCTGATCTAATATGAATATGTTAGCAGATAAAAAAAAATGTATTCATTGATTCAACAATCAGCCTTTGGGAATGTCTTAAGCATTGGCGAAGGTCTATATTGGTGTATAGTGCACTGCTGGTTCTGTCAAACCCAGTCCTCCCTGTTCTGCCAGTTTGAGTCGTTATATGACAGTCAGATCTGCCTGTAAGACACTCTGGCTTATCTAATGCACATGAATTTTGTTTTTTGATACATAAAGCTTAGATGCCTAATAACAGCATGCATCTTTTAATCCAAAGGCACCAAAACACATTTAGCTGAGCCAGAAATGAGTTGAATGCTAAAAAAAGTAAAACAAAACAAACACCACTCTATGTTTTCTACCTTACTGAATAATGTTAAGTCACATGTTCCACTGCAGACTTGCGTCTTTTTGTGCAGGGATAGATTGTTTGCCAGATGCTGGTGACATGGAGAGACACTGGGTCTTGTTTTCACTGCTAGTTCATGATGCCAGTTTGGTGAATATGAGCCCAAAGTGCTCTGACATGGTTGTGTGTTTGCTCTGTGTAGCACAGCTTACCTGCCTGTATCTACCTGTCACAGCACGGCATTTCTACCTGTCATAGCTTCACTGGGCTATACTGAGGCAGTGTCAAAGGAGACAAACTCTAAATATGAGCTACTTTGGTGTTTTTGCTGTTGTCAGGGCTTGCCTCGATGTGGGAGAAAAGGTCACCATGGAGAAAAAACTCAGAAATCCAGTGGGAACTACTCCTTAAAGCTGAATTCCAGCTATGGTCTGAACTTTTTTTCTGTCCATACTGTTAACCTTTTGGAAGCCTACAAACAAGCCTTTCCGCACTGGTTATACACCCATGATCCTCTTCATGGGGAGAAAGCAATGCAGATGTACAGTATTTTATATCCGAGTTCTGTTGAAACTCTGCTTTGTTCGAACCATGTACTCCTTCCACTCTTAGTTGTGAAGACTTCACAAGCTTCACAAATAAAATGATGTTTTTTAGGGTGGGAATCCATCATATTCCAGAAACAGCACTGGTTAAAGTTCCCAATGACCTCCTTGTGGCCTAAATGGACTAAATAATAGATTAAAGTAAAATGCATCACACTGGTTTAAATCATATTTATCTGCTATATTTCAGCTTGTTCATGTAAATGATAAGTCTTCATCACACACCAGAGTAAGTCATGTAGTTCCTCAGGGTTCTGTACTTAGACTGATTCTTTTCATGTTGTACATGCTTGCTTTAGGGAATATTGTTATTGTGACAGCATAGCATTTTCACTTTCATGCAGATCATGCTCCGATATACTTCTTTGTCAACTGTGGTTGAAACAAATCAGCTGGTCAGATTACAGAAATGACTTAAAGACAAAGATCTGGATGACTGAATTGACTGAAAGTTGTCTTTGGACTTAAGAACCTCTGTCTAGCTGTGAAATTTCTCTGGATGGTATTACCCTGTCTTCTAGTACTACAATGAGGGACCTTGACGTTATTTTGGACCAGGAGCTTTTCTTAGACTCACATATAAAAAAGGTTTCTAGGAACACTTTATTCCGTCAATGTAATATTCACAAAATGGGGAACATCGTGTCTCAGAGTGATACAGAAAACTAGTCTATAGATCTGTTACTTCCAGATTGGACTACTGTAATTTCTGGTTATTGTCCTGCCCTAGAAATGTTCTGAACACTCTCCATCTGATCCAAAATGCTGCGGCGATGTTCTGAGTTCCCATTCTTATTGACCTGATCTCAGTCTTGCATCAGTGTTCCAGCAGAACACAGTGCAAACCACTGATGATGTCTAACTCTGCTGACTTCACAGCAGAAATCCTGTCAGATCTCCTGGTGAATTAATCTCCTGTAAAATAAGCAACAAATATGTTTGTATTTGTTGTTGCAAACCACAGAAAGTTTAATCTCTTCTCCTGCACGTAATGCACCGTCGTCACAAAACAAACTCTTAGTTTCCCCTTCTTTCTGTACAACTCAGTACAATAAAAAACAAAAACAAAGAAAAAAAAAAACAGTGAAAATACATTGTCAGAATAACCCAGGTCTCAGAAAGCTCCATGATCTGCAAATTATGGGCATATTTACTCACTTTAGAACTGTTAGTGGGCAGAGTGATTAAGGCTGATGCGCAGTAATTAAGATGAATGGAGCAATCCGGGGACGTCCACCACCTCAGAGGAACAAAGTCTCTCATAAAACCTCCGTCTCAGTTTCCAAAGTTTTATGAATACCTTCGCTGTTGTGGCATGTGCATGTGCATGTACGTATGTGCTTGTGGACAGTTTAGTAGAAGTTATTAGTACTAGCCTCAGAGAGGGACACCATTACTTTTAATAAATTTATACCCTGACACAGAAAATTTATTCTTCTGAGTTATTTAAGATTCAGAGCAGAGACACAAGGTTTGGTATCAAACTGATTCTAAACAACAACATGGATGTCCCACACATAAAAAAATGAACCAAATAAATAAATAAATACTTATAATCAATTGTTTGTTTTCCACATTTGTCATTTTAATGAGCAGCTGAAACAGCAGAAGTCCTGAAAGACAAGGGCAGGGTTATCATCCACGGTGCACAATAAGCACATGCTTCACATAGATGTTCATCAAACATAAGACTGATGCACCTCGTTAGGAAAATAGCATTTAACCTTGTGCAGATTTCAACACTTTTCATGTTAATGAATGTGAAGATGCAATTAGTTTAACAAAACATGAAAGCCCAGAGTTTTTAAAAGTACCAAAGAAACAAGGATTTAATGCAATGACTGAATCGTTTACAGGCTTAGCTGCTATCTCAAGATCAAATAAAAAGCAGAAAGAACCAGGAACAAACAAGTGAAGACAGATGCAGCAAAGGCCTGGCCAAGCAGCACAGAGGCCATATCTGCATGTTCCAGACTTCAGGCACTCATAGTCTGGAAAGAATCATCAACTAAGAATTAAAAAATGACTCTCTTGGATTATTTGTGGTTCATTTGTGCAAGTATATATACAAAAAAGGACAGTTCTACATCTCGAATAACTGTAAGTACTAAATCTTTCATACAGTGTGAATATAGGGTTGCACTTTGAGGTCATATTCATTATTATTTAAAACTCTTCGGACAGCTGCCAGTCTGGGCCACCTCTCTGCCACCTTCCCTGTCCAGCTACTGCTTAAAAAAGGCCACAAACTCTTTAAATTAGGGCTGGGTGGATCGATCCAAATATCAATATTACTGACTAGTATTGAAATTGATGGATACCAGTGTGATGAGATTGATATTTATCTTACAGAGTGCTTTGGGGCAAAAAGCCAAAGAATGAGAGGCAACCAATAGCAAGTTTTGCTTTTATTAGCTAATTTACACTCTTGACTTTGTTTTTTCAAACAATGTGTTATAAAACAATTCATTTCTGTCATTAAGTTTTTTGTTAAAAACATGTTTTGACAATAATCTTTATACTGTGTTGGGTTATTATAACAATAAAATCAATAATTAAAAGCAAAATTATTAAATGATTGTGAAATTTCAAGCAAAAAGTATCGGTATCGGTATCTGAAATACTTGCCTTGGATTTATTTGGTATCAGATCGATACCAAAATTTGTAGTATCTCCCAGCCCTACTTTTAATATATCACATTTCTTTAGATTACAATCATGCAGCTCACGCTTTTATACAAGGTAATCTGCAACTGAAAAAATCTATTCACCAAAATGGGTTTAATGTTTTTTTCCTGGTGAACAAGGAAAGTTGAAGTTGTAGCAACCAAGTTTACAACAACATCCTATAAAATAGTATTTTAACAATTGTCTTGAGAAATGCTTGAAAGAGGTTTAATGAAATGTTTGAAAAATGTGCTCAATTTATTCGACATTGTAACATCCAACATTGATATGAAATAATGAATTTACATTTCTAAGCTAAAAAAAAAATCTAAATAACGACTTTGTACAACAATTAATTCAGGTATTGGCTCTAACAGCCGTAATTAAGGAGAGACAGTAGTTGTGTTTACATGCAGCACTTTTGATCCAATTAAAAATCCAATCAGAATAAAAATGTGTTGTGTTCACAATCAATCTGGTGCCCGACGGGGTCGACGACTGCTGATCTTGGTCCACCAGGGCTTATGCCCCGTGTCTGCGGGGGGGCTCTCTCTGGGGCCTTCCTCTACTGCTCTCGGGGTGGGGTGGCTGGGGTTCATGCTCCGGGATTGCTCCTGATGGCCTGGGTCTCTGGTCCTACTCTGCCTCTAGCCTCCATAGAGGCATGGTTACATTTGCACGATCACACTCATCTCTGATCACTCCTCATCCTCTGCATGCTGACACAATCACTGAGTTGTCCAGTGGGTTTATACACTGAAGATACTTTGTTTAGTTTCTTTTTGTGTGTGTTTCTGGTCAGAGTCGGTTTTGCCACTAAGCAGACTAAAGACCATGATTTATACTGGGTGTGTGTGTGGCACTTTATGGCTGCACTGCAGCCTCCGCTGCTATTTGCAGCCTTTTTAGCCAATGGTTTGTTTTATACTGGTGCACCGCAGCACGTATCAGAAGCGTCCCAGAAGTTCGCTGTTGTGGCGCTAAATTTACACGCCAAGTCTATTTTTGAAAGTTCACACACCCAGAATCCATCAATTCTGCAGTTCAGATAGGGGCATACAGGAAATCAGACTACGGGGCAGTCTAAAAACTTCCGGTATTTTTCAAAATAAAAGCCCCAATGGAGATTTGCGCTGCTGAACCATGAAAACATTACGTGTTAAACCAGTCAGGAGGTCTCAGTGTTTTTTTTTTCTTTTTTTTGTCATCATAGACGACGAGACATTTATCCTGAAAGTGGAGAATCACAAGATCCTCCACTTCTCATATGATTTCGTGATCTTGCGGTGGACTGCACTCGTGGGTGCTCCATACCCGACACGCTCCCGGTATAAAACGCCATGCAGGTCGGAACAAAATCGTTTTGTGTAAGTTGTTTCTGCGCATGCTTAAACCATGTGGGGGTTTTGTGATGTAATGAGTTTCAGGAAAGACTGAAAAATGGTGGCAGCAAAACAGAACGGGTCTGTGGCGGAAGAGTACAGGACTATTGAGCATTTCAGTTGTCAAAAGGTTTAAAATAAAAAACAAAAATCTTCTTCAGAACTAATAGGCACTATTCAGGTCAAAAGCAATCCTAATCAATCTCCATCGTGTAAATAAGCTGGAATCTCTGATCAGATTGATTTCAGCCAGACAGATGAAAGATTTCTCTATAGTTCATGTCCATTAATAATTAATAAACTCTGTCATTCATTTTACTTTTCTATGAGTAAACTGCACAAAAGCAGCAAAAATCTTTTATTTCCAAGAAATGCAGTCCTGTTTGTTTATCATTAATATATCAGTTTAGTTATTACATTTTCAAAGGATTTTTTTAACTCATTAATTAAATCAATAATTAAATCATTTATCACATTATTGGCAAAATGTTATTAGGCCACTGTCACTGTACGGTGACAGTCTAACCTTCAACACGCGTTACCTTTTCTCCATCTCTCCTTTACTTCTTCTTTCTGTACAGTTTTTACTGCTGATCCAAGCAGTAAAAGTAAATGCCAGCTGAAGAAACACAAGAGATAAAAGGTAATCCCCATTAGTAGATGACAGTGTTTAAAGCCAAACAGACACAGGGGACCAGAATCTATTTCCCTTAATGAACCAACACAGCACGTTCAGCTTCAGCTTGCAATTTTTCTCAATTTCCACTTTGCATTCTCACTTCGTCATATTTATCATTGCATTTGGCCGGATAGGATAGTTTGTTCTCTGCTTGCCTATTAGCTTGTGTAACCCACACCCCCCCACCCCTCCCACTGTCTTCACAAAACATGATTTATGCATTGGAGCATGCAGTTTGAAATTGCTGGGGAATTTGGTTGCTCATTCACAAATAAATCAGTGTTTACCGTCAGGAGTCCAATTATTGCAAATAAAAAAAGCAGAGGTTATGGATGAAGTTGACATATGCTTATAAGTGACTGTTTTGAATATGATTACTGAGCCTTCATCTGAAAATTTCACTTTCTCTGTTGAAGATCAGTATACTTCTAAAGACTTTTAGTAAATGATAATACCGTAGGCTGGATGTGGCTTCGCTTACCTTTCTTCTTGTCATGGACACTAATTTCCTCTGAGAATATAACACAAATGCACATAAAAGCTTATTGTACATGCTGATCTCAGGACCGACTCACACAACAGAACTTTGCTTTCCATTGTTTTTACAGTGCAGGTTCAGACCCCCAAAAACAGCAAAATAGATGTTTTGCTGTCATAAGAACTAGCTTTTCTTTTGCGCTGCAGTTCATGCAAACAAGGTTTAAATTCCTAAACCTCAGTTATCAAGGAACTGTGTTTTATACATAATTTTTTTTTTGAAAAGAGGGTCACATTTATGGAGTTTTAAATGCTGGCACAAGACATGCTGTTACCAAACAGACCTGCAACAATATAAAACAAAATGCTTAATAACCTGAGCATTCAGGTAAAGACAGCTATGCCTTTTCCTCACACACCAGAGTAAGTCATGGAGTTCCTCAGGGTTCTATACTTGGACCGATACTTTTCAAATTGTACATGTTTTCTTTTGGTAATATTACACATTATGGTATAAACGTTCATGTTCATGGCAAATGATACTCAGACTTCATGAAGCCTAATGAAACCAATCCGTTTGTTAGATTACAAAGATGTCTTAAAGAAATAAAGACCTGGATGACTGAATTTTCTCCTTATGAATTCTGTCTAACTATGGAACTACGATGGATGGTATTACCTTGTCTTCCAATACAACAGTGAGGAACCTTGGAGTTATTCTGAACCAGGATCTGTACTGTGACTCACATAAAACAGGTTTCTACATCACTCTGAAGAGGGGATGCCACCATTAATTTGGGGCCACCTGAAAATTGTTATTTACAGTTTCAATTAAATTTTTTATTGTAAAATTCCAATATTGGAAAAATTATCTTAACATTAATTAAGTTAAAGTTAAGTTAAATATACATTATCTATTCAGTAGATTGCCAACATTAATATATATATATGTGTGTTTTCCGTGCAGCTGCTTCAAGCTGCTCAAATAAATTGCCCTTCATGGGAATAATGGAGATCTATAGATGCATTTTAATGGCTGTAATTTAATCTAAATGTACACATATGATATTGACTGTGACTAATACAGGCTGTTGGAGGCTACACAATGTTTCCAATCAACTGTCCAGTTTCCATTTCAGGTTGTTATTATTTCAGTGTTCATTATGTAGAAAATAAATAATGTGTTTTGATTTCTGTCAAAAAAAAACAAAAAAATGCAATTTTATGTTTTTGGAATAGTAAAAAAAGTAAAAAGAGAGAAATTCCCACAGACTCTGTAATGATGCTAACTGGCATGTCCCTGAACACAATGTTGCTCACCTTCTTCAAGGAGGGAGGGAAAAGGTTTTAAGGAGACAGGGCTGCTACTGGCTCATCTGTTTCCATAGGAAAAAGGGGCAAAGACAAGAACAATATAAATATTTTGCAAAACATTTACTAGCACTCATTAAATGTTGACTAACTCACTGGAGTATGTGGCATTGTCTTCTTGCCCGGTCTGGTTGTGCATGAATGTTTGTAAATCCGCAGCCCTGAGAGCTTTCTGGCTTAACTGCTCAGCCTCTGATTTAGCTGCAGACACACGATGGGCTCATTACAAAGGCTGAAGAGTGCTGGTTTCATTTAAACAAAAAAGAAAGAAATTACGTCCTTATCATTTTCCGCAACTTTTTTCGGCATCATCAATAATCAGAGATAGAAGGGGATTAAGGTAGTTTAGCGATAGCCTGTAGTTAGCTAGCTTATTTCACTGAGCAGCAGATTCATTTCAACCACTCACAACTTATAGAGGCAACATTCCTTTCCTGGAGAAAAACCGGGTCACATATTTGCACCCTTTCTTTTTTGTCTCGTCTCTCTCCTCCTCTCTGTCCCTTTTTTGCAAACCAGATTTTCCTTTCTTGCTGTGCTGCATTTTTAGTGAAAGATAGGTTTGAGAAACGGCTCTGTTTCTTTCAAACCACCACTTATGGCGGAACTGATGCACTAGGATAGGACCAAATCATTTCCTAAGGGGCTTTCCAACTGTAGGAACTATTTGAAGTTCCTATAACCTTTTCAGGAACCAGGCTGTCTTTTTTGTGCATTCACACGTATAAGAACTAGGGTTAAAGGCCCTCCTATAACCATTTTAGTTCCTACTCTGAGGCAGGGTCTTTTCGGGGTTTGTAACCAGTGTTGGGGGTAACGCGTTACAAAGGTAACTCGTTACTCTAATATACTACGTTTGGCAGTAACGAAATAATACAACGCGTTACTAACTATATTTTGGTAATATTATTACAGTAAATGAGTCCGGTAATGCGTTACAATCCCAACTGTCAGTATAAACATCAGACAAATAAATAATAAAACAACCATCGCGCAACAGCCGAAAATAAATATGAAGTAGAAGAAGAAGAAGAAGAGGAAGAAGAAGAAGA
>JBAFTB010000014.1:31144493-31160001 GCA_037177355.1 Melanotaenia trifasciata | reverse complement strand
TTAAAGTCTATTCTCTGACAAACAGGCAGCCAGTGTAAAGACCTCAGAGCTGGACTGATGTGGTCCACTTTCTTGGTTTTAGTGAGGACTGGAGCAGCAGAGTTCTGAATCAGCTGCAGGTGTCTAATTGATTTTTTAGGTTAGGTACTGTAGTACACTTCCTGTATTTAGTCCACTTGAAGCAGATCGAGACCTGCATTTGTAGGCGGAGGAAGTCCTGTTCTTTGATCCGGTATCAGAGCCCATTTGTGTGGACTTTCTGAGCAAGCGGACCGGGATTTGAATGGAATGACTGGTGTGAATGTGCGCTAATTTCTACTAAGAGCTGTTTTCTGTTGTGTTCAGATTCTTCGATTGCCTAAGGCCCCATATGAGGGCCCAGAGACTGAGTGTTCAGCCCCATCTGAGTATAATTAAAGGATATGAGTAAAATAAGCTGCAATGATCAGCTGTGACTGGTGTTTTTTGTGGTATAATTAAGTCAAAGTCGTTGGACTCCACTGTCACAGTGAGTGACATCTGCCGACAGGTATGATTGATGGCTGCCCTTCATTCCTGTTAACTTTGTGTCATGAGCTGTACAGGAAGCTAATGCAGTAGTCGAGTCTGGATGTGACAAAAGCATGGATGAGGGTTTGATATGCAGAAATGGGAAGAGATGGACAGAAACTAGCGGTGCTCTTCAGGTGGAAGAAAGCTGTTCCAGTGATTAATATGTTGCTTAGAGGAGAGGTTACAGTTGAGGCTAATACCGAGGTTGAAAATGTGAGAGGACGAAGGCATGGAGGACTTACCAGTACTAAAGGCCATTTGTTTGCCACGTTGCGACTGCACCGCGGCATCCACAGCTATTCGTGGCCGTTTCAGTCAATGGTTTGGTTCCCACCAGGTGCTGCGGTGCGCTCAGAAGCATCCCAGAAGCGCCTTGTCGCTGCTCTCTGCTAAATATATGCATATATGCAATATATGCTAAATATAGTTTAATATTTTTTGTGGGAACCCATGCATCAGGACTGAAACGGAGCTACGTGCTATCACAAAGTGAGTAATACTGATCCATCACGTCTCTTTTTGTTGCCAAGTTGTAGAGGTCAGTTTCAGCACAATGTATGGAAAAACACGTGTGATATTTCCCACTCTCGTAGCCATGATTCAGCAGCCTTGTTGAAAATCAGATTGTACACCCGGGTCATGTGTTCCTATCAATGTGGTTCCGAGCCGTGGCCGATAAAAGCTGCAGTGTCATTTGATGATTAAATGATATGTTTCAGTTACATATATATATTCCTACTCTTGCCTCAATTTATTTTTTTACCTTTGTTTACTTAACCCCTTAATATACAGTCATCCACTCTTCCCTCTTCTCGTCTCTTTTGGGATGATTTCAGAAAAATTACATGCAGCAGAATATTTTCTTTAACTTTATTCATTTATTTCCACAGGTTTGAACTTTCAAAGCTGAACTTTTCAGGTTTTGATGCCTTAAGTAAGTTTTATAATTGTTAAATATGCACCCAAGACCTAGATGCCAAGGTTTTGCACCTTAGAAGCAAATTTTGGTTTAGCATCCTCATACACAAAGCTGAACACTTGCGCATATAAATATATGTTTACATTTTGTAAAACATTGCAAAATGTGGTTCTGAAAGCCGCAGGCAGAGATATTGGCGCTTGGTCCTGCAATATGTGTTCATGGCATTCCTTTCAGAGAACAAAAACTGGGAAGGAATGATTTGGAAAGGGATTACTGTGAAGTGAATCACCAGGGTTGCAGCTTTATTTACTGCTGAAAAAAGGTCATGTTTAAGTCTTGCTTCTGACATAGCTGCAGTTGTTGGTGCAGTGAGGACAGGTGTTACACAACACATGTGGGAGGAAAGAATGTGAGAAGGAAGATATTCCTCATTTGAATTAATTTATTTGGTTAGCAAGAAGAAAACATAATACTTATATTTAAACTACAGAAAGTTGAAGTCCCACCAAAGCTCTTTGCAGCTTTTTGTGTTTCGTTTTCTCATTTATGATAATTTAATTTATTTTTATGGACACCCTGTGAAGTCTGCAGGAATATCATCATCCATGCTTTCACATTTTTATTGACATGCAGTATTGTGTTACCAAACAGAGCAGCATCTGTTGGTTGAAAACATATGCTTACAGGATGACCGGAGATAGTGATTTTTATTAGCTGGAAAATAAAATCAGAACACAGATGAATGTCTTTCCAAGTGAGTCTAAATTTAATTGAGATAGAAGAAAAGTAAATATTTTACAGAGCTTTTTCTTTTACAAATATCTATTTTCTCCATGGACTCATCACAATGGCGTCATGTCTCTGCTGTGTTTAATCTCAGAAACTCTAAAATAATCTATTCAGTTCGTACATGAGCACTAGGCCCATGCCAGTTACAGCACTGCACTGTAAAACAGCATTTCCACAGTTCATAGGATGATTGTGACAAGACGAGGAAACACACAGATTATTATTATATTATTATTATAATAATATAATTATTATAATATAATAATAATTATATAATATTATTATTATTATTATTATTATATAATTATTGTAATATAATAATAATAATATAATAATATATTATTATTATTATTATTATTATATAATTATTGTAATATAATAATAATTATATAATAATATATTATTATTATTATTATTACTTTTTGATTATGTTTGACAACTGATTGCTGCTGAAATGAATGGCTGTCCGTGTGAAGTGGATTGTACAGTTTCTGTTTTATCTGCTAGCTCGGTCTCAGGCTCTGTCTTTTTCGACTGAGCAGAGAATAATTGAATTCATCCACCATGCCACAAGTCATGTTCAGCAGCTTCCATATCAAAGAGCAGGGAAGGTGGCCTTTTCACATCCATAGCTGATTGTAGCGTGTAATGTTTGTCCTATTCACTCCAAAGCGTGATAATCTCATTGGTGACAAATAGTCTCAGATGACAACAGCAGTAACCATGAGAGCCATGAAACACTTCCAGTCTCTGTGGTGTTTGGGCAAAGCTTTTCAGGGCTTATCTATTCAGAGAAACCTCGCCATATCAATGATTTTATGCTCTGCTAAGATTCACCCACATGGTGTTTGTGCACAGTAGCAAGCAGCTGTTTTAAACTCCAAGTACAAAAACCAATGAAAGCTTTTTTCAACATTAAATGAAATGAAAAATCACAGAGGGAAATTTTAACGTATGTTTAGCTTTTTTCTTTATAAAAAACAAAAACAATATTAATTCAACAACTCGATAAGTCCAACCTCCACCGTGAATCACCACGGTGACGACAGTGTTAATTAAAAGTTGGACGAGTATTTTCCTTTGTGGTTTTAATAAAAATTAAAATATGAATGTTTTCTCACTGTAAATATATTAAGGAGTTACTAACTATTACTGTGAGAAACATTCATATTTTAATTTTTATTAAAACCACAAAGGAAAATACTCGTCCAACTTTTATTAACACTGAAAACTGCTGTTACAAACAAACAAAACCAGTTGCAGTGTTTCTCCTACCAAACAGAGCCACCCTGTCCCAAGTAGAAGGTCAAGTTCATTTATAATGGCCTGGTTTGCTATACAGCACCAAGTCACAACAAAAGTAATTTCCTTTTCTCCCCGGAACAGGTTGTACTTGTTAAAAAATAAATAAATAAATAAACAGTTTGATGTTATTTATATGATTACCGTGATGGCATAAGAAGAATAAGAAACCTTCATTAGTCCCTCAGTGGGGAAATTACTTTAAATGCCTTTTAAGGGAGTCATATGTGACACTCTGAAGTACTGTGGCATGCACTGTTTTAGTCTACCTCAGTTGATAATAGAAAGCACCGTGAGCACACACATTCATGTGTCTTTGCAGGTCTTCCCCACACATATTTGTATAAAGTGCTATTTAACCCACTAGTAAAACAGCTTTTGAATATGCAAAGATATCTTCACTAAATAAGTATTTTACATCATATACATCTGTTTTAATTGGTGTGCACATTTGGCAACAGGAAACCAATTATACTTAGAAAGCTGAAAATACTTAGAAGTTCTCAGATGGCTCTGCGATTGTTGGACTGATCACTGAGGACAACGACATGGGCTAAAGAGGACTGATGCAGAACTTTGTGGACTGGTGTCAGCAAACCACCTCCTGATCAATGCGGGAAAAACCAAGGAGATGGTGGATTTTTGCATAATTCGGTCTGCTGTCCCCTCACCAGTGAAAATCCAGGGAACTGACCTCAGAAAGTGGACTCTTATAAGTACCTGGGTGTTCACCAAAACAACAGACTGGAATGGACTCACAACATGGACACACTGTACAGGAAGGGTCAGAGTAGGTCTATCTTCTGAGGAGTCTGCAGTCTTTTTGAGTGAAGGGGGCACTCCTGAGGAACTTCTATGACTGTGGTGGCATCAGTCATCCTGATCAGCCACATTACAGAGAGGGAGAGGAAGAAGCTGTGGGGAAAGTCCTTTTTGTTTGCGCGAAGCACTTCAAGGACGAGTTCTTCAGCAACCTCTGCCAGTATAAAGATGGATTTGCAGAAAGGCTGCATCTTAATGACGGGTCAGTTCCTTCTCTCTATGGAAATGACGGGCACAGCAAAGCGGTAAGCTCCAAATAACGCTAAAATTATGTCAAGCTTCATTTTAGACATGTTTTTTGTGTGTTGATATGATGTACCTGCTGTTGTTTTGATAGTATTAGTATTGTGTGTTCTGCTTCTGTTAGTGCTGTGTGCTAACTTTTAGCTTCCTACCCGAGGATATAACTGTACTGTTTGCTTTGAATGAAATGATTTGGCTTTGTGTTTTGCGGTTTTGTGTAGGGGAACACATGACCCAAATGCATTCAGTGACGTTCTTTATGCTTGCGTTAGCTAACTCCCTAACAATGTTGAGGCCTTGTCTATCTTAGTCATATTGTGGTAATGTGGAAAAAGTTTCAAAGGGATTTACATAAAACATTACAAGCATTACAGCGGGTGCAGGAAACAATAACAAGTGCTTTAAAAACAAACTTCAAAAGAAAAAACAGAAAATTAAATAAAAACAGAAAGAAAAAAGCTAAAGTGAAATAGATAAAATTCAAGAATTAAAGTTTCAATGTAAGGACTTTAACAGTTGTTTTGATAAAAGGCAGCAAAAATAGAAGTTTTTAAGCTGTAAAACTGCTGAGTCAGCAGACCTGCAGTTTTTTATTATTTCAGTTTTATCTTCATTTAACTGAAGGAACTTCTGGCACATCATCAGCACAACTGTGGTAACATGTTTTGTTGTTTTCCAAAAATGTGAGCAGGTGGCAGCATGTAGATGTTGAACAGCAGTGGCCCCAGGATGGAGCCTTGGTGAACTCCACAGGTTATTTTGATTCGCTCAGATTTATAGTTACCTATAGACACAAAGTAGTCCCTGTCTTTTAAATAAGACTCAAACCAATTAATTGCAGTGCTAGAAAGTCCAACCCAGTTTTCTAGCCAGTCTCATGAGATTTTCTGATCGACCGTGTCACATGCAGCACTGAGATCCAGCTGTACCAGGACTGAAATGTTTCCGCTATCTGTGCTCAAGACCTTAACTAGAGATTCTCAGTGCTGTGGTGTGTCTGAAAACCTGACTGGTAGACATCAAAACAGTTATTTAGTGTCAGGAAGTTGTGTAGCTGCTGAAAGACAGCTTGTTCTATAATCTGATTAAGAAAGGGGAGGTTTGATATCGGCCTGTAGCTGCTCATGAGTGATGAGTCTAGGTTTTACTTTTTCAGTAGTGGCTTGATGACGGCTGTTTTTAGGGTCTGAGGGAAAATGCCTGAAAGCAGAAACATGTTTACAATCTAGAAGATATCTAAGGCCATGTATCCTGAAACATTCTTAAAAAAGATATTTGGCAGGGCGTCAAGACAGCAAGTGGTGGTTTTCAGATGGCCGATGATCTCATCCACATTTTTAGGACTGATTAGAGAAAAGTGTGTCATGGTGTTCATGTCTCTGAATGGACACAGGGACATATGTCCTGCCCCCGGCAAGGAAACACTGACTGACTGGTTTTCTAAATTCTGTCAGTAAAGAACAAATAAAACTAATTCCAGGCCCGGTTGGATAGAAGTTCTGGGATTACTGACCCAAAAGGATTAGTTAGCCTGTCAACAAAAACAAACAAGGCTTGAGAATTAATGCTGTTCTTAGCAACGATGTCAGAACAGAAAGATGGTCTGAATTTCTCAGCTCCAGATTAGAAATCCTCAGTCTCTCTTTATAGATCTCATACTGAACCTGAATCTTTGTTTTCCACCACCTGCATTCAGCTTTTCCACATTCTGGTTTTTAGCTCTTACAAGCGTGGCATTTTTCCAAGGAGCTCTCTTTTTGGCAGCGATCACTTCCACCTTGGTGGGTGCAATGACATCAAGTATGCTGTAACTTTACCATTGAAATGATCCACAAGGCCAGGGCAGGGAGGTGATGGAGAGAAAGCTGGTAGAAACATTTCTATGGTTCTTGATAACCTCTGTTTGGGCTTTTTTGTTGACAAAAAAGTACTATTAAAGAAAGTTGGCAGACTTTCTCAGTGAGGTACTTCCTAACACTGGCTAATTCAGCATCCATCAGCATACATCCTACCTGTACTCTGAGATCTCTCCAGCCATCTGTCTCATCTGATTTTGACTCATCTCACCTCTTACTCCTTCCCTTTCTCTCTTTCACTTCCTCTCTTCCTCTGATAATGTCCCTTTGGATGTATTTGGTAAATCAGCTATGGTGCACATTCAGTGTGTTGATATCCAGTTGCTGGCACGTGGCATAGTGCGTAAAGTGAAGCTCAGTTGTCAGAAACATGATGCCCAGGCTGGAAAAGTAATTTCTCAGCTTTGGGCTGCTGCAGGATGACTGCTCCAGGAATGTACATAACAAATGTCAGCATGGCATCGAAATGAGTCAGAAACAGACTTTTAAGATCAAAAAGTTACACAGTGATACCACAGTATGTTTAAACATGCTGCTGGTCCCACTTTGTTCTGCCAACTCACACAGGAAATGATGATTCTTTTGACAACAGATTGCAGTGTGTAACGGTCCTCCCTTTAGGGTCGGCTAAGATACAGACCCCAACAGAATGGCCTCTCAAAAGTAGGACAGCTCAGATATTCTGGCATTCCTCCCGAGTTTTTGTCTTTGGAAACACAAAAGTATTGACTGACAGTTTTCACAGGCTTTGTGAATGTGGTATTATTCCACTCTACCACCCATCATCATCATCTTCATCTAGTCATTGTATCTTTGCATCCCTTCCTTCATTCATGTCCCTACTCCACTGAGAACCAACCACCAGCATCTAAATGACAAACAAAATTCTACATTAGAAGATTGTACTTCAACTTCTCAAATGGAAAAAGCAGTTTATGGAAGTAGGACTGGTTGTCTGTCTCAATTCTCTGGTGTCTCTGCTTTTCATCCTGCTCTACTTGGTTACTTGTGTTTTTCTATCTCCACTTTAACCAGTTTTACCTCTTTGTGTTGTAATATCTTTGTCAAGCTTTTTATTTAACTTTGTTTTAACACCATGAACCCCAAAGGACTCCAAGACATTCGATCTTATTCTGTTTAATATCGCTGTTAAACTAGGCTCTTACTTTGGAGTCTAATAGAGAAAAACTAAATGAAAAAAGAATTAATCTCTTATTCCATCTATTGATCTCTTCTTATTGAACTCAGCTGTAGTGCAGGGAGGTCAGTGTAGGACTCGATTAATTGAAGACAGCAGTGAAATGAATCCAATCGTCTCATGCAAGAGCTAATATTGGGAAGAAGCTCAATTCCAGGCTTATTTTAGGTTAAACAAGTTACAGTTTTATAAAGGACTCCTCTGAGAGGTTGATATGCCAGAGCAAAACATTCTGTGTGTGCTTAGCAGTTACCTGTTTTTTTTTTTTTTGTTTTTTTTTTGTTATTGTTTGTTTAGTTTTTTTTTACATTCAAAGAGTGTTTCATCAGCCCGGAGGCGGAACAGCCGAGATGCAGAGAAACGTTGTGGCAAAATGGACTTGGAAAGAGCGACGACAGAGGAGGAGGTCAAGTGTCTGATAATTCAAGATATTTTAACATCAGCAGCAACGACATCACGTTAGTTCACTGTTTAATAAACGAGGGATGGAGGAGAGATGGCTGGTGTGTTACAAGCTGCAAACTTTTATCTGAACATAACATGATGTTGAGATTCTTCGTGTAGCTGTAATGATGACCCTGGTACTACTTCCTGTAATATCTCGGTACTACTTGTTGTCAGAACTTCATTCTGTTGTTAATGTTTCTGTGGTTTGATGCTGTACTGTTACATCTCCCATCAACCCCAAAATTAAAGCTACTGGAATTCCCTAGTATCATAGATAAAATGTTAGTTCATTTTATGTGCTGTGTTACAGTGACAGGTGGATATTTGAATACTGAGTTGGCTCAGCTAAACTAGTCTGTGCACATAGGCTACTGTCCACATCTGTTTACATCTGTCCTTGTCCAGCTCAAAAACAGCTGTAAACTGGTCAAATGAGAAACATCTTATAAAGCAATTATATAGACATAACTTTACAGGCACAATGAGTAGACACTGAAAATGAAAAAGACGTTACCATTCAGAGACATTTTTGCAGTAAACGTGTCTCTCCCACCGTCTCTGTGTCTTCACTCTCCAGTTCCGATTGTGGTTTATACATAAATGACTGAATTCCATAAGCCGCAGTCACATTTGTCATCCAATATGTACGCCATGACTAAGAGGTTGTTGTTGTTGTCAACACTCGCCTCAGTAACATTATTACAAGTAACATCCAGACTAGTCAAAATCTCACATATACTCTCACAAGAGAACAAAATGGGTATGAAAAAAGGTCAGAATAAGCTCTATTTTTTATTATTTTCTTTAAAAAAGTTTTAAGAATTAATTTAAAGACAATTCAAGAGAAACCAGGTATTTGAAATCCCAGGTGATGATGCTTTAAAAAGCAGTGTAGTTGATGAACAGCCTGTGTAACAGATTATTCACTTTAACTGTAATTAGTAACTTTTTAAATAAATGGTAAATAAAATAGGTCCCAGGATTGAGCCTTGGGGCACACCCTTGGAGACCTCAAGAAACGGGGAAGTGAATTCTTCAGCCTGAACACTTTGTGGTCTATTTGGCAGATCATTTTCAACCAGTCCAATGTATGCTCTAAAAAAAACTAGATTTTGCAGAATATTCAGTAACAGTTTATGGCCAACTGTATCAAATGCTTTAGAAAGGTCAAGACATAATGCAGCACATTTTCCTGAATCCAGTGCTTCAGTCATGTCATTTATTACTTTGAGAGTAGCTGAAGTAGTACAGCGCTTTTTCTAAAACCAAAAATAGTTTCAGCTGATCACTGACTAGTCTTTCTAGTCTAGACACAGAGTTTTGAATTAGGTCTGTAGTTGTTTAAAGGAATATCTTTGTTTTACAAAGGTGAAATATTATCAGGACCAGCTGCTTTCTTAGTGTCCAGGTTTTTTCTGAAGCATTGCGGATGTCTATGGCTGACACAGATTTAAAATGGAAATTATTGTTCAGAGTGGTAATAACAGTAGGAGATGCTGGTGAGGCATTTGCATTATTATGGTCTGGTTTAGGATACAAGGATTCAAATAAAAAGCCTGCTGAAAGAAAATGCTCATTTAGACAATTTTGCCAAATCTTGAATCTTTAACTAAATAATTTGGCAAGATGCTTTAAAAATTTACAGAAATTTCTTTGTACTGTTAAGCTATTTTGTGGTTTCAGAAAGATAAAAATCTGACTTAGTTTTTTGATCAGTGATGTGCATTTGTTACGTATCCACTGAAAACACAGCCAGTCCTCCTCTGACTTGGATTTCCTCGCCCTGCCTAAGTGGCATCCCTGCTTTAGGGAGAAGTCTCATCATCATATATATAATGATGATGATAATGATGTAAAAATGAACATTACTTTTTACATCAGAAAGTAAATTTTCTTTCTCAAAATGATTACAGCTGTTAGAATGATGATGCTGTCTATCAATACTTCATCGCTGTGTTTGCAATTCTGTCTTTATGATCACATCTTCTTCATTGTTTCATTAAGCCGATGAGTAATTTTTTTTTTTTTAACCTTAACATGTTTTGACTACATCTGTAGTCTTCCTCAAACGAGCCCACACAAAAAAAAGCAGATAAACAGCTGATAAGACACATCAAAGTAACATCATGTGACCATCGGAGGAAGACTACAGATGTAGTCTATACTCATGTGTCTGACAATAAAAGAAGAGAGAGAGTTGATGATCACGAAGGCAGAATGAACCTAATCGGTACGAATTTATGTTGTGGATTTCCAAGTTTATAATGTTTTGCATTTGAAACTTCTGCTCTCAGATTTCTTTCCCGCTCAATAACAGGATTTTTTGTACATAAACATTATAATCTCAGCTCTCATACAGTGATACCATACTTTAAGAAATAACTTATTTGATTTGTGTTCAAACTGATGGCCATAGAGGACATCCAAAATAAATCACATCTAACAGGACAGTGGAGTGGAGTGGCTCACACTCCACTCCATGCTATGTCCAGAACTGTAAATTTCTGATTGAAAAGGCAGTTGTACTTTCTCTCTGTGGTATTTTGAACAGTGCAAGAGATATTTTATTAAGACTGTGACAGTTTGTTTAAACTTGGAAATAATTCATCCCTTTTATACCAAGCATAACATTATGTAATCAGCTTGTTTTGTAGGTTACAATTCATATCATAATAACTTTGAGTAATTTTCTGCTCATATACAAATTTATGGCAGCATCTTAAGTTAAGACCTGGTACAGTTTTATTAAACAGACTCTTATAACAGGCAGCCCTGCCACATTTATTATTTTGGATATTTAAACCACATAAAATGCAAATGGCTTCAGGGAAGTAAGCAGTTAGGTTACATCTGGTTTTATTTATGCCCTTCTGCTTTAGTGCTGTACACATCCCTCGGTGTGTCTTTACTCTACCAGCCTGAACGATATTAAAAGTAAAAAAAAAATCATTTAGGTAATGTAGAACAGCTTTAATAGATTACATTAATTTAATAATCGTCATGCCCTGCCAAATCCCAGAACAACGGCTTCATATTTCAAAGCAGAAGTCTTTAAAATCAAACACAGTTGGCCTTTTTTCTTTTGTATGTTGCCTTCACTTACATTATTTAGCTGCTTTTGCTCAGGGTTATTATTTGGTGCATGTATTGAGCTCAAAGGGATTCATTTTAACACAAGCCAGGAAAAATAACATCACTTTTAATGAAAGTCATTGAAAGTATTTGACATTCATTGTCATGCTCTTTTAATGACTTTCACACACCCAAGACTTACTTTTTCACACCATTTGACATAGTTAAAAAAATCCAGTATCATCAATAATATTTTCACAGTGCACCAGATCCACACCAGAAACTGTGACATCAGGATGTTGGAGCTGCCTCTAAATGATTGAAACATATTACTGAAGTCCCATTACAATAAATAATGTAGCGTTAAGCCTGTCTGTTGCGACTCCCAGAGCTTCCAATATTCAACTGCCAAAAGCTCTCTTGGATGGGAGTCATGGGTCTAGATGCTAAGCCTTAAAATCACACTTGGTCACAGGCTGTGAGGAAGCATTACTGGTTGCCTATTTAGCCTGTGCCCAACATAGACCCTACAGCAAGTGCATTAGAAGGGCGACCGAGGTGAGAAAATGCCACCTCTGATAGTTGACTGAGTCACACTGCATCATAAGAATACTCCATTATGAAAGCAACATCCTCCGTCTCGGATAAATCAAGCTGCTGCGGAGCTCAGGTGAGAATGGCCTTCACCATTTGTCTCCAAGAGGCTGAAGTGTGAAAATCACTTTTCTTGCAGTCTGAGATCAGAGAGAGCAGAAATAATAAAATATAAAAAACAACTGGGTAAGATGGAATCCAGCACGGCCCTCTTTTTATTTCTGTTAACAGCTATACCAGCAGTATTTTACCATTACCTGCTACATTTCTTTTGGTTTATACTCCTGTTTTACTGTCTGTGAAAAACAGATAAGTACCTTTCATTAGTTTAGAAAAAGGTCTAACTTCTTCTCCTGACATGGTTGCAGTTATTGCGAAGAAGCACAACATTGCTCGAGGATAGCCTGTATTTACTTGGAATAGCAGAAGATTTTATCAGAACACATTATTTTCTGCAAAGCCACATAATCTTCATGGACTTGAGCAAGTCAGAAACAACCTGATATCTCACCAGGACCTTTTGCATTTCATTTTGCTCTTCGCTTCTATGATGTCAGTTTGTATTGTTTTAGTGGACACACCATAAATTCTCTGCAAACTTTCAACATCATTGTCAATGAATGCAGAAAACTTCAGTATGATGTGTCAGAGTGACGAGCATCTGCTGTCTGTAAACATACAGCAGCAGAAAAACCACAACTATGAGCTAAGAGCTGAAACACAATCAAATCATAGTCTGATGCTTCACCAAGACCCAGAACAAATTTGATAGTGACAGCACAAAAAAAGAGAATATTTTACAGTTGTTTTTTTTTTTTTCTGAAGGAATCTCCAGGTATCAGCTCTACAATGACTGCAGAAATGTTGTATTCTAATGTTTTTCCCCTAAATCCATCACTGTCAAGCTAGGCGCATATTTCCACTACTTCTAAAAGTGTAAATTTATTTTGCTGCAAGGTTGTTGGGCTTTTTTTCATATTTTACTTCAGAAAAAGTAACAAATTACCCAAAACATAGTTGACACTGCACAGAAAGGCATAAAATCTCATAAATCAATAAAGAAGCAAAGGAGGACGTAGTTTGATCTTTTCTACATGACCATGCAGGTAAAAACAAGGAAAATCTTGGAAGTGTAAAACTTCCTGGTGTGTGGTTGGTGAAAGCAGTTGGGATTAAGACCCATTATGACCTTTCGTGGGGCGGTGTGGCTCAGTGGGTAGAGCGGTCATCTTGTAGCCCGAAGGTTGCCGGTTCGATCCTTGGCCTGTCGAGCTCATGGGGTTGCATGTTGAGGTGTCCCTGAGCAAGACACCGAACCCCTATAGAACCTCCTGATAGGGCGTGGTTGAGCGCCTTGCATGGCAGCTTTCGCCATCAGTGTGTGAATGTGATGTATGATGTCATGCTTTGGGAAAAACCGCTTTATAAATACAAACCATTTACAAATCCTGCATTATTTCTTCTCCTGGAAGAACGACTTTTGGAGGTTTTATAACGTTGTTGCTATGTGTTTTTGGTGGAAACTAACCACATCTGGCCATCGTGGCCCAGAATGTCTATAGTTTCTCATTATAAAGATTACTTGTTGGGATCCTTCCTCCTAGCACCCTGAGTGGCTGATCATTGGACACAGTTGCTCCTCATGTGGCTCCAGCATAAAAACCTGGGATTGCTCTTCATTCAGTTCGTCTGCTTACCAGCAGTATAGTACGGCCACCTAGCAAGTGAGTTCTTTTTCCCCCTGTCTTAACTTCAAGTGAATTTGTCTGTTTTTGTCCCTCTCAGTTCAGTTTAAGCCGACTGCATGACCTTTTGTTCCCTGGATTCAGCCAGTTTCTTCATGAGTTTCTTCATGTTGGAAGATCTCCAGCCACTCCACATTGCCACAGTTTTCCTGGACTATTTTTACTTTTCATTCATCTGTTTTTTTCTGAAGGGTTCCTACCATCTATGTTACCAGTAAATGCTGCTGAATAAAGCCAAAACATGATCTTCCATTTATTCCCAAAACATATAAACTAACAGAGAATGACCCTAATGAACTACAGTGATTTCCAAGTCTTTAACCAGGTGATCATTTAAACTCAGCTTTGACTCAATTACTTCTGATCCCAACCAAAGGTTCACAAGACACTTTTCTCTCCATCTTTTCATCAAATACTCGAATCACTATCCCTTTTTATGACTCTGAGGACCCTTGGAGCCTCCATCAGGTTCCTGATTTAAATGACTGGAACAACCGAAAACAACAGAAATGTAAGGAGTTTTCCAGAGATCACGAACAGTCACCCCACGTGGTTTCAGACTGTGGTTTCTGTAGTACTGAAGGCAGCAGTTTTAAGACCTGCACCACTGTCTCAGGATTTTCAGAATCTTCATTTCCAATGTCACTTTATTTGTTTTATACACATGTCACACACTTTTTTAACTTCCACTGAGTCATTTCACTTTAGCCCCGTTTTCACCAACAGATCCAAGCCATTTTGAGAGACCCTTCTGTTGGGGCCCCAATCTCGTGGATCCATCCCTGAAGGGTGGAGGTTGACACACTGCCATGCGTTGACTGGTGGAAAGAATTATAACTTCTTGTGTGAATCAGCAATAAGAACAAATCAGCAACTTTAACAGGCAACTTTGCCAAAAACATAAAAGTGAAAACAAATGGCATGTGTTGCATTAACACAATGTATTTAAAAGTTTCAAATACAATATTTTGACTGGCAGATAAGTATTGATATGCTCATCCCTAACTTATTTCTAATAAATTACCCTGTTAGTGTTGTAATGTCCAGAAAATGTTACCTTTACTTCAGTGACAGGCAAAGAGAAAACACAATATTCCCAGCTGTACCAGAGGAAAGGATAAAAATGTTGATGGAACTGATTGGGAGCTTCAAGCTTAATGATCTGATGGACTCACAAAAGGAGCCAGTGACAGAATTAAGGATAAGGCACATGGCTGATGATCAGGTGTTAGCAGGAAGGTAATTCTTGGTAGAGTTTAAAAACATCGACGACGAAGTAATATCTTCAACCAGATTAGAATTCCCTGCCGATTCTAAAGGAACTCACATGTACAGGTGAGTTGTTAAGAACCAGGTAGATGATACAGGATGCTGCAGCAACGAGGCAGTCGTCTTTGTAGCCGGAGCAGGTAAGGCAGGGAGCCAGAGTCCAGAGCCAAGCAGGCACAGGAAATGATGGGTAGTGGAGTTAAGTCTAAATAAATGAGTACTCACAGAACTGGTCTGGGAATACACACACACACTCCCAACAAATTCAGTGTTGCTGATTCATTATTAGTTTACTGATCCAGAAATCATGGGTTAAGATCATTCAGTCTTAAGGGTCAGGTATAAAAAAAACTCAACACCAGTGGGGCCAGAGACAGAGATCAGGGTCTGCT
This sequence comes from Melanotaenia trifasciata, assembly GCA_037177355.1. Lineage (NCBI taxonomy): Eukaryota > Metazoa > Chordata > Actinopteri > Atheriniformes > Melanotaeniidae > Melanotaenia > Melanotaenia trifasciata. The sequence goes on along the minus strand of JBAFTB010000014.1, from coordinate 31,144,798 downwards.
ACAGAACAGGTCAGATGTCAGATGGATATTCAGGTGCAGGATGCAGAAAGCTAGAAAGTTAAGTCAATCTGGCAAGAGGCCAGGATTGAAACCCCTGCTAATGAAGAGAGAGGTTAAACTGACCTGGTTAGTTAGTGGCTGATACGTGAGGCTAGAGAAATTACTGGAAACATGACCAAATAAAGCATGGGCTAGGGAGCCAGACTACACATCTACATAGCCATTTAACATCCATCCATCCATCCATCCATCCATCCATCTATCCATCCATCCATCCATCCATCCATCCATCCATCCATCCATCC
>JBAFTB010000014.1:31111949-31123047 GCA_037177355.1 Melanotaenia trifasciata | reverse complement strand
TGTCGTAGTGGTTGGGTAGGTGCCATGTATATATATATATATATATATATATATATATATATATATACATATACCTATGTGTGTGTTTTTAAATGCTAACTCATACCAGCTGACATGACGCCAGCCACGAGAGGGCACTTGAATAACTACGATATTTGCTCCTGCTGTACCTCTGAAAAAAATAACTAAAACATTAACTTAAGCCCGTTTTGACTGATGAGTACGGGTCAGGGCAGGGCGGGTCAGGATGCATTTTGTCATGTTTCCACATGCAAAAACTGTAAAGAGTACCCAAATATCTGAGCTGTCCTACTTTGTTGGGACCCTTCTGTTGGGGTACCAATCTAACCCACCCGACCCCAAAAGGATGGAGTTTGTCACACTGCAATTCGTTGATTGGCCTTTTCTTTTTTCTGGATTTTCTTTTTGTTGATTAAATCTCTGTTTAAAACAGAATTCAGTGGCTTCAGTGATGTGCAATAAGATCGGGAGCTTTGTGAACTTGCTTACTGGTAAATTGCTTGTTGGAGTCACTGGTTTGTTATGTTGACTTGGCCTATTCAGCCTCCCAGGTATGTTCTTTATGCTATCAAGCTGAATGTGTTCAGGGTTTCTGCTATATAAATTACTGTGGAACAAAGTGACGGCAAAAAAAAAAAGCCGCCATGCCTTCAGAATAATTTTTTTCCAGATGTTACAATTATAAAATATATTGTATAAATGGATATAAATGCGACTTATAGTCCAGTTTGACTTATAGTCTAGAAAACACAGAAGATGAAGACATTCAGCTGAAATGATAATTTAAATTCACAGAGAACAAGAAGCATCACTGACTGACGGCCAAAGGCCGGGTTATTTTATTCTTTGTTTCTAGGAGTTAAATAGCTTAAATATTGCAACATGTGTTTGACACTCAGATATAAAAACTGTTGTCTTTACTTCCTGGTTGGTTTGACGTGTCCAGTATGGACTAAAACAGCACTGACAGCTCAGAAACAATGAGGAAAGAAGGAATTTTTAAACACACAAAGTAGTTTTAATAATCGCATGTTGCTACTGGATCTATTGTCTGACCCAGAGTGCAGTCGTGACTGGTTCTGGCCTTTATAGCCGGCAGCCACTCTCAAATCTTCCTGGTACTGTGTACCGCCAGTAAATCTTTTAGTGGTATGCAGTACCGGACCGTACCAGCTTACTTTCACCTCTGGTTAGAGGATCATATTAATGGAGGCCAGTTTGCCGGTTGTGTTGGTAAAACATTTAGATATCATATTACAATGACACTTTGTCATTTTCTGTCCCGTTTTGGAAAATGAGATGATTTTTTACGGAGTTATTAAAAACACCGAGTGTGGTGTCTAAAGGGGATCTGTATTTAACATGCCCTGAGGTGACCCTTCCTTCTGAACTATCGCTATATGGGTAAAACTGTTTCTGAGACTGATGTATTGCAGTATTTACAGTCATAATTATACATTACAATAAAAGATTACTGCTGATATGAAGTTCATTTGTCAAATGACGGCCCAGACAGGCTAAAACATCTAACAACTGGACAGAAACACTCAGAACAGCACATATAAAGTGGATTGACAGCACTGAAATACGGTACAGAACACATGAGGAACATATTGTCTCCATTCGTCCTTCTTTCTACCTTCATCACTAATTACATACAAGAGAAACTAGCGTTGCTGGATACTGTGTGTTTAAACAAAGCCAGTCAAAATCAACTCAGCGCAGTCATTCATTTAGATAAATCCACTAATCGATTTCATGCTTGAGAGACATGAGCCAGTTTGGTAAAAATAGACACAACTTTAGAAGATAGCAGTGTGTGGAAAGAACTCATTGGTCACAGTGGGTAGAATAACAGCAGATTTTCCTCTGCAGCCTGGACGGAGCCAAAACACAATGCACAAACTGATTGTAGCTGTAGATATTGTAGATTGTAGAAAACTCAGTGTTTCATGAAAACATGGAGACATGAAGATGAACAGGTGTCTGAAACAGATGCTAAAAAGAGCAGAACATGCACACTCACACAATAAAATGGGATCAGGAGCCTTTCAGAGAACCCCTCCGGCTTCCATCTCCTCCACCTATCTGCTTTCACAAGCAGAGCTATCCTGTGGCTGTCATGCTCGCCTGACTCTTTCCTTTGCTGTTCCAGCAGTGCGTCCATAACCTCTGGCCCCTGACTCATTGCTCTGCAGCAGAGCGTGGCGGCACGTCAGGTCCTCCGCCACAGACAGAAACACAAGAGGTTCAAGAGTGAAGCAAAGAAACAAACTGAGTGCATCCCTTTTTCTTCACCCCTGAAGCTATCCCATGGAGCACTTTCACGCTGCTGCTCTCACAGGTGACGACATGCTCACCAGCATGCTGTCTTTAATGTGCCTGTCTCCCCGGTGTCTGACCTGATTCCTTTTCCCTCAGACTGAAGTGTCAGAGCTCAGAGTAATGTGATCCCGACTCCTCTCTTTGTGGTACTAATGTAGTTGGAGTCCCCCACCCTTGGGGCAGCATTTTTTTTATCAGCCTGTAAAGATAGTTAAGTGGTACAGAGTTGGGGGAGGGGCTCACCAGACATAAAGGAAATAAGCACTATTATTGCTCAGATATTTTCCCAGAGTTAGTGGGCAATTAGGGTCCAAAATGGAAACAAATTAAGTCATAACGGAAAAAAGATACAAGCAGGGAAAAGAAACAGGAAGGGGGGGGGGGGGGGATCAGTAGAGAAATACATCATGATGACATAACAGGCACACCAGTTTCTTCATTTAACACATTAGCTCTCATCTGAACTGGCGCACCTGCCCAACCCATGCTGTTTATGTCGGTACACTCGTCCCCGAACACAGATGTTAAAAGCTTCGTTTCTATGAAGCTGTCAGCTGAAAATAATTCATGTGTTTCTGGTCTACAGGTATTTTATCTAAACAAGCTCTGGTCAGCTGCACCATTAGAACCTCAACCCATAACATTGTTCGTGAATAGCAGTAGTTTATTGCTGGCATTTCTTTAGATTTAGTTATTCTTTCCTTCACTACTGTCTCTGAGGAAAACGTGACTCAAAGAATAAATCTGCCATTGTTTGGTCTTTGTCTTGAATTTGGAAGTTCTTTCAAATTTAAATTTTAATAAAGACAATTGATTTTTTTAAAAATGAATTTCAAAATCAGGAGAAAATCTTTGCTCCCTTTTCTTATCGTTATGTTCCTGGGGGGGAAACCGCCATCGTCTACCTGTCCCAGACAGCCACGCTCATCTGGACCAGTCAGGCAGAACTTTGAGGATCGTGTTCTTTGATTTCTCAAGTGCATTTAATAAAATTCAGCTGCTCTGTAATGTGACAATCTCCATAAATTCCAGGTGGATACCTCCAGCACCACCTGGATTTATGACTAGCTAACAAACAGACCAGGGAAACAATTCCAGGAGAAACGAGAGTAAACAACACTGTTTACGTCCTGGGGAAGAGGTGGAGGTGGTGGAGGCTGTTTGCACATGTGCATGTCTGTCCGTATGGTGCAGATGGAGGCTGTGGACTGTGTGAAACAGCAGTGGGGACTTCAGTTGTACTTTTTCTCTGGAAGATCATCACGTATGTAAACAGCACTGAAATCCATGTTGTTGGTGACGTGTGTGGATGGTGATCTTGTCAGATGCTGTCGAAGTAAAAAAAACTCAGAGCAACAATCCAAATGGAAAACTGATGCTTCACAGATCATCTGAGCACAAAAAAGAGGACGAGCAGGGAATAACAACACAGTTATTGGGAATTTAGCTGTATTATTATACAGTATGTGGGACCAGAGGGAGGAGGAGGGAAGCCAACAACAGGAAGGCTTGAACGGGCTGACACTAAGCAGAATGCATCCCACACCACCCTGAGGTCAAAGTGTGAGTCCGAAGCACAATTCCTCCACTTTCATCTGTAAGTCAGTCAACAGACTTTTCTGTGAGCAGCAAACACAGGGACAACATGAGCTGGAGGACGAAATGATACTAAACTCATGCTGTTTTCCACCAGAAGAAACCTTATTCAGGTTTGTTTGGACAGTAAAAATGAAAAATATATGAGTGATTTGCCAACATATTTGGATGTTGACTCTGTTCTCTGATTTGTTACTGCTGGTTGACCAGGGAAAGTTTTATTTAGAGGCAGTAGTTTACACAGCCGCAGTCTTGTTGGGAGGAGAGACTTAAGAGAGGAAAAACACTGGTCTAAATGAAAACGTTCTTCTCTGACTGGAAGCAGAAAGACGACATTAACGTCAGCCTTTTGTCCTACAAGACCCTAATTTGTTGTTCTGAGAAAGTCTTTCATCCAGTGACTAAGTCACTGTTTCTCAAAGGGGTACTAGTACCGTAACGGCTTCAAAGCATGTTTTACCTCTCTAAGCTGGGACGTAGTTCTCTCCTTCACAACCGTTCAGACATTCTGAATAATCCCACTAACAGTCAGAAACACCACCTCATAGCAGAGGGTCGTTTAGAGTGATGGTTGGTGCGAAGCAGGTGTCTTACTACAGAAAGTAGATAAAGCAAATGTTTGAAATGTGATCTGCCCATATGGAGGTTTGGTGTGTGTGTGTGTGTGTGTGTGTGTGTGTGTGTGTGTGTGTGTGTGTGTGTGTGTTGGTCAGTTAGAGAGGAAAAAAAGCTCAATTGCAGGTGATAAGCAGTGTTACTGGAGAAGGCGATATGGTTGAAACCAAAAGACACTAAAAGCTCTGGGGTCTTTTGAGTGAGTGTGTGTAGGTGTGTGTGTTTTGGTGCTCCATTATCATGCTTGCCAGAGTGCACAGCCTGGCGTCATGGGTCTAGAGGATAGCATAAAGGCAGGTCTGTGAAAACAGGTGAAGCCAACATAAACAGTGTTTTTGTGTTTATAAAGACAGAACACTGAGTTAAGGTCCTGATCCGGTCCACACACAGACTGCAGGTAGACCGGATTAGAAATGATCCAACTCTGTCCCTGTTGTTGTCCTGTAAGCAGAGCTGGACTGGTCCAGGCTGGTCATTATCAAGTCATCATTATCATTATAATTAACATCATTATCATTCACAAGTCATTATCACCACATTTTACGCATCTCACTGTCAAACCCACTGCTTCACCTTACATTTAAAATCTCAACAGAACAAAAATGCCTCTTTTTATTCACAACTCTGAGACTAAAGTCCTGGTTTCACCAGTCAGTCTGGCTCAGGTCAAGTCCTGATCTCTGCTGCATTTCCACAGTGACCGTACACTTACCTGGTAGGTGGGGTATCAACCAGATAGTGATAGACGCATCAACTACATAACAGCTCAATGTCCCAGCGGAGTGACATTTAGCAGTCTTCTTTCTTCGTGGCTTAAAACACTTATAAATCCACTGTGTGTTTAAACGTGAAGCTGTTCCCTCTTTGTTATTACTGCCAAGTCCCACAGGAAGTGATAACTCCATCAACCAATCAATGAACTGCAGTGTGACAAGCTCCACCGTTTGTGTCCCATTGGTAAAATCTGGATCCTAACAAGAGGGTCCCAAAAATGTAGGACAGGTTGGATATCCTGGCATCCTTCCCAGTGAGGCGAGCTGGCCCACACCAAAGCTGGACCTGTTGATGGAAACAGGAGTTAAAGAGCCATGTTTATCAGGGACCAGGTTTTACTGCAAAACCACCAAGTGGAAGACAGGGACAGAATACAGTGATCGTGGTATTAATGATTCATTTTCATCCCAGTGGAAGGAACTGTGGAGGCAGGAGATTTTTTTTCTCTGCAGATAGAATGATTCAATAATAGTAATATAATAATAATAATAATAATAATAATAATAATAATAATAATAATAATAATAATAATAATAATAATAATAATAATAATGAATTAATTTGAAATAAACATCATGTGAAAATGCAGCATCATTAACTGAAATATCATCAGTATAACTGACCTGATGATATCCCTGCTGCTCTGATTTCCTGAACTCCTGAATCCAGTGAAGGATACACAGCAGTCATTTTTAGTACGTACAGCTGAATTATGACACAGTACAGTTTCAGCTCCGCGACATTTGAAGACACCATTTTTAGTTTAACCGCATCAGTACAGGCTACACAAAGTAAAGAGAGAGAAAATACTTCCAGCTCCAACTTAAAGCAGGAGTTACACTAACTCCCAAATCAATCCTTGCTTTGGGCTCTCCCACTGTCCCCCTTTCGTCCCCGTCTACCCCCCTAGGCATGTGGTGGGTGGGTGCTGGCTCTTGGAGCCCTGGGCCCTGTGCTATGCCCTGTCCTGGATAGCCAGTGGCCGACGGGGTCAGTGGCTGCTGATCTTGGCCCACCGGGCCCTGTGCCCAGTGACTGCAGGGAGCTCTGGCTGGGGCCTTCTTCTGCCATCGGGGTCATCTTCAGGGTGGTGCGGCTGGGTTTTCTTGCTGCAGTTTTGCTGCTGATTGCCCAAGTCTCTAGGCCATCCCGGTCTGCCTCTAGCTTTCCTGGAGTTGCATTTGCACATTCACACTCATCTTTGAGTCCTCATACTCTCCATCCCACACCATTGCTTCGTTGTCCTGTGGGTTTATACGCTAAGAGCTACTTTTGTTTGCGTGTGTGCATCTCTGGTATTCTGGTTTTTGCTGTGATACATATTCTTGTTCACACTTCTTCTTTCTTTTCTGTCCTATCTGGTCAGGTCCAACATGTATTATTTAAATTCTGTAATTCAAAATAAATTAATAAATAAACTATAATTTAAATAGAAATCTGATTATCAAGAAGAGTCTTATAACCGTAAAGCTCCCCTTGTTAAAGCAAATTTGTTTGGCACAACAAATCAGCCAGACCATCATTTTGCTCGCTACAATGCTGGACAGGACAAACAAATAAAAAATCAATACCTGCCCCTCAGTGGCCCCTCCTGGATGCTGAGGAATGTACTTGGAGCAGAGCAATGGGAATGATGCTGGAACAGAACACACCCCAAATCCAGGAAGAAAAGAACTTCCTATGATCGGAGTGTCCAGTAAAACCCTTCTATGCCTGCAGGGTTCTTCATTTAATTACATTCATTTCTTCGTTGCTATGGTGACATGCCAAAATCTCATCCAGAAAAAAATTGATTAAAAATGTTACATTTTCAGACCAAATCACGTTTTATTTCATGTCAAACCTTTTACTCATCCTAAGTTCCCACTGAAAAGCTGCAGTAATTTTGTTCAGGTTCTGTTTGTGGGTGGATTGTTTCAGCTGATTTCTTTTTTAGAAAACAGTGTGGTCCCTCGCTATAATGTGGTTCACCTTTCACGGCCTCGCTGTTTCAGTTTTTTTTTTCTTTTTTTTTTTTATTTGTGCAATTTTGCATGCACATATTTGTTTTATCTTTTTACAGTGCATTGTGTTCTGCTCCTGCGCTTTCATTTTGTAATACTGGACTTATTTTTCCATGAATGTGTGAACTTTGAACAAAAGAGAAAAGTGTGAAAATGTTAATTCCTGTTTGAGAAAAGAGTATAAAGTGTGACTACTTGTTGAGGGTTATTTTTAGAACGTAACTCCTGCGATTACACAGGGACCACTGCACATATAAAGCTGTGCTGTTTGGTCTGCGTTAAATGAAACCTGGTCTGTTTCCACAGACAGTACAGTTAATCTGAAACAGCATCAACGCTTATTCTCCCGCTGGCGTGGAGCAAAGAAGTGAACTCTGGTCTACATGAAAACTGGGGTTCTCCTGGTTCGGTTCTCTACAAAAAGCGACACAGAGCATTTTACATAATAAAAATAATTTATGATATAAAAATAAAACAAGCCTCCACACACCAAAGTATATAACAACAATTTTAAAACACACACCTCAATATAGTCTCTTTCACACAGTCACATACATTTTAGCACATGCACACATTCAGGAACACACACACACAAGGCGCATGTACAACCCCTATCACCACCACCAAACCCCCGTGATCATGAACTCCAATCTCTGGTTACTACAGTCCTTCAATCCATAATCAATTCTACTAGAAATAACAGCGTCAGCAGCTCAGGGCTGGCAGGAGAGAGAAACAGCTGGACTCCGGAAATGCTTCTAAAATGATAAAAATCCAGTTTAGAGAAAAAACGTACACCCAGATTCCTCACGTGCTGAGAAGGATCAAAGTTTAGTAGTTTTGGTAAAATGATCTCTCTCTTGTCTTCAGGATCGATAATAAAAACTTTCTTATGTCCTGGTTAAGTTGTAAGAAGTTCTCTGGCATCCATGACTTTATGTCTGAAATGCAGTTTTAAAGGACGTTAACTGGCTCCAGGTCATCGTGCCGTGCCTCCTGATGATAATCCCAAATGGGAACATGTACAAATTCTAAAGAAATGGGCCTAAAATTGATCCTTGGGCAATGTCACACTGGATGTTGTGGATTCTTGAGGAGCCTGTATTCATGTAATCTTTAAAAGGGTTGTGTCAGTACTGTGGGTTATCCTAAAATCTATTTTTCCAAAATAGTGTTTTTATTGAAAAACGTGTTTACTTGCATAAAAAACACTTTTTCAATCATTTCATGTAAAAACAGTAAGTTGGATACACGTCGGTAGAACAAGAAAGTTGGGATGTAAATCTTCAGCCGTTGTGATGGCAGAAAGTAATTTACTATGACCTAAAGCTCACGCTGAAAGAAGCCATGAAATGTTTTTAAAAGCGACGTGGGAATTGGATCTAAAAGGCAGAGAGGAGGTGATGTGGATCAACATGGTGGACATCTGGCTGCCTCTCCGCTCATACTGGCAGATTCTGGTGAAAACCAGATCACGTCTGAACTAAAGTAAAACCAGAAACCAGACTGCAGAAATTTACTGCTGTTCCATTGTTTACTTGTAGTTTCAGAGATGTTGGCCAATCAATGAGCTGGATTTTCTTCTTCTTTATACTCATGTTATACTTGATAAGCTGTATGTAACTGTGTGCTGTTGTCCGGTGACTTGGTCCACTTCAGACTGAAGTATAACAAACCAAATGGAGGTGGGACTATCCCTGGACTATCCTGGTGTGAATGCATCCTTATTTCTGATTATCCTCACATGCTGTTGAACCCCAGACCCCCAGGCAGGTCATTCAGTATTAAAAGATTTTTCAGCAGCATAAATTCCCAAAAATGAGAAAAAAAGAACAATCAACCAAACTTTAAAGTCAATCTCAGTTGGAGATAAAGTTCTGAGTTTCATTATTTGTCATTTAGATTTTTTGTCCAGCTTGATTAAACAGGAAGATGGAGCTCCTTCCTCCACCTTCCGGTAATAATATTACTTCACATCTGGGCCTTCCCTCGCTCTCTGTATTCTAGAGGTGTATATTCCACCTCTCTGAGTGTTAACTTCTACCTTTCCTTAAATCCTTCTCTCCCCTATTCTCATTGACATACATATCTCTCTCTTCATCTCGCTCATATTTTGTGTCTTTTGCTCTTTGCCTTTGTGCCATCATCCTTTCTTCCTAATCCTGCCAGAGCTCAATCCCTCTTTATCCCCCCTGCAGACTATCTGCCGAGTCTATCTGTCTATCATTCCTGGGCTCATTGTCTTTCTTCTCTGTCTCCCCCTTACATCCCCATTGTCAGTTTGTCAGTTTCTCTCTTTCCTTTATAAACCCGGCTGGTTCCCCTTGGTACTGTACCTCTCCTTTCTTTGTGTATGCGACTCTGAGCCTGGTGAAACCAGGGGGCCACAATGGCTTAACTTTAATTGATTCATTGGATAGAAGAGAGGAAGAAAGATGGCTCCGGGCTGACAAGGTTAATTCTGTTTTTCCAAGTTCCTCATCACCTGGTGGCAATTAAACTCATGACATTCTTCCCTCGAGGGAGAGAGATGCCGCCAGGAAGTGAGAGAGACGAGAAACTGGTTCCATTAAAATTGCTCAAAGGGAATCAGAAGCAAAAGTTAGAAATGACAAAAGAAAATGAGGGAAATGATTTTGGTGAATTGTGTAATTGAAGAGGGTTATGTTTGCACTGATATTGAGAGTTTTTTGGAGGGAGGCCGGCATCACCGTCTGTCCCAGCATATTGTAATGGTGGAGAAAGCTCGACAATGAAGAGATGTGAACAGTTCTGCACTGAACTAATGAACTTCACTAAAACACCGCAAGGTGTGTCTGATGGGAAAAAATAAACAACATCTGATAATCTGGTATGAAATTCTATTTATTCTGCTAATAGCTGTGAGGTGTTTTCTGCTCCATTCCATAAAATAAACCTTATTAAATTAACACACACACACACACACACACACACACACTGAGGAATTATTTCCTTTTAAAAATATAGAAAAAATAATCTTGTTGGTTCAGAGCAGCCTCATTCTGTCCCCAGTATAAAAATATTCCTTTAGGTTTTACCAGACTTTTCATATCGACCTGTTTTTACCAGAAAGTCTTCTTCATACATGTTGTTGTTTAAGTCACAGCTGAACTTGTTTATTGTCAGAAATTAGTTTTACAGTACATACTTTTATGCCTTTACACTATTTTATCTGTTTTGTCCTTACTGGTGTGTCTATACCAACTTTTAAACTTCAGATTTGAATGTCTAAACAGCTTTTTTTTTACATAAAAAAAAATTATGATTAATCATTTAAAAAGTTTCAGGGAGCAGGGAAAAAGTATTTGTAGGTTCAACAACACAGTTTTTTGGAGAAAATATCTACTACTGCACAGTATTGTGTCCTATTTTACATGAAATATGACCATTAAAACTCCACTAGATCCTTGATGTTGATCGCTTCTACCATCAGGTAGTGTGTAGCTCTGTGGAGTAAACTGTGATGAATAGATACCCTTTAGTTTATAAGACATTTCTATCCCGTCCAGGAGGTTTACAATCCAGCTACTAAATGTAGTTTTATTCAGAGACTCTATCTGGTAAATCCACAATGATCCATGATAACAGCTTTATTTACCACATTTCACCATAAAAACATCACCATCACTACTATGTTGCTAAGAAACCTCTATTTAGACCTGGACACGATGATGAAGCCACTTCCTGTCAGACTTTCCACCAATCAGAGAGCTTAGATTGACGGTAACGTCCAATCAGGAGCA
>JBAFTB010000014.1:31024555-31041037 GCA_037177355.1 Melanotaenia trifasciata | reverse complement strand
CTGGATCCTGTTCACATCTGGCTTCTTCTCTGCATGATGGAGCTTTAACCTGCATTTGTGGGTTTCAGGGTGAACTGGGTTCACAGACAGTGGTTTCTGGAAGTCTTCCTGAGTCCATGCAGTGGTTTCCAGTAGAAAATCATGTCTGCTTTTAATGCAGAAGATCACCAGCATCCAGTCTTGTCCCATGCACACAGAGATTCCTTCTGATTCACTGAAGATCCTGCCATCTACACTGTTTAATATATATTCAAAGTCTTCACAGTTTTATGTTAAGGAACATTTTTCTGAAATTCTTTTACAGTTTTAGATCCAGTTTGCCTCAGATTGGTGAAGCTCTGTCCATCTTTCCATCTGAGAGACTCTGCCTCTCTGAAATGCTCCTTTTATAGCCAGTCATGTTACTGACCTGTTGCCAGGTAACCCGATTAGTTGACCAATGCTCCTCCAGGTGTTGGTTTGTACCAGTATCAGATTCACTGTCAGCTCTGATATTCCATCACATGGGGAAATGCTTGAGTTTCATCATCTGGCATGTTTTTATCTTCAACTGGGAATAAACTAGGGGATTGATGAGATTTGGATGTTTATACTTATTTTTAAATATTACTTTCTGGTGGAAATATTTTTTAGTGCCCCAGTTTTTTTGGAATTGGGTTCTAGATGTAAAAACCAGTTGGAAGCGAAAAAGAAAAGTTAAAATTGCTTAATGTGTAAAGAGATTACAGGAAAAAGACAGATTGTATTGTCTCTAACAGCTTTCAGGTGGATTTACTAAACTCAGCAAACTCCAAACTAAACCCTCCACTGAGAAGATCCACAATTCCCAAACAGACCACCTGAGATTCACACAGCTGCCACTCACAAAACCTGGACGTGGGGAAAAACTCTGCAACAGCCATGCCAAACTGATGATGAGGCACCTGAGAGTTTAAACAGAGGCTGTGAACTAGATTAATCTGCCTACCTCGATCTACTGTCCACGACAGCAGAGTTCTGGGTGTTTATTTATGGATGAACAATGGGTTCACTGTTAAGCATGTCAAGTGCATTAAAAAGTGCTACATAAATCTAATCCAGTGGGGACCCCCATCATGGAAATACTAACCATGGACCCCTTCCCCACCCTGTGCTGAAACCATGCTTGGTTTTTCAAATGCTGATTCTTATCATAAAAATGTATTCTGGCTGAGTCCTTCCCTAAAGTCAAAGTTAAATTAACTCAGCCTTACTTCTTTTTATTAAAATAGGGACAATGTGTGGACATTAATGACAGTGGCTCTGACTGTTCAAAGCCTCGGGGACCGATGTGATGTGATTTCTACACATCTGAATGAATACCATGCCTACATTTAGCAGTTTAGATTGTTTCAGTTTATTTAAAAAAAGGAAATAGTGGTGGGGAAACCTTGCTGGAAACACTCTTTGAGCTTATTGAAAAATAACTCAGTAACAGTCTGATGGTTACTAAAATCTCCTTCTAGATTGAAAAGATGTCATCACGGAGTTTTTTTTTCTTTTAGCATAGCCTTTAAATAGTCATCAGCTTCCAGTTTAAGGACATACTTAAAGGTCCCATATTATGCAAAATTCACTTTTCTAAAGATGTTCTGTGTCCTCAGTGTATGAGGCTCAAAGATGAGAAAATTCTCTCCTCTCTCACTTGCTTGCTCCATTTTTTAGCGAATATGTGATGAAACGGGTGAGTCTGAGACCTTTTCACTTTGTGACCTCACAAAGGTAAATAAACACTACCCCCTCCCCCCAACCCCACCCCAGGTACAGAGAGGGCACCACTCATGAACATTTAAAGGTTCAGACATAGACACAGCCAGTTCTCAGTAGAGCTCACTAGAGCTAGATTTTAGTGCAACAGTGGATGCACACAGGACTTTTAGACACCATGCATGTTTGACAGCAAGTTAGAGGGGCTGTAAGCTGATAGCTGGGACAAAGTGAATGAATTCTGTTAGTTTTCAACCATCTAAAAGAAATCTGGCAGTGCAAACCAGTATGTGCTGTTCTCAGTGTTAAAACACACCTGCCTCGGGTGTTTTAACCAGGTATCTGCTGGAACCACAACATGAAGACTCACTTTTATGTTTTATTCTTAATTTTATTCTTATATTACTTGTCATTTGTCCCATAGAGTAACAAGAACCCATTCCATCCTCTGGTGAAATATGCTCTCATGAAGACTGTCACAGGAAGATAGACCAAGATTACCAAGTGTCTTCATAGTTTTCAGTGGCTTTTACAGACACTGCATATTTTCAGTTTAATTACAATCTTTAGGAATTCCAACATGCGTACATATTCTTGCTCATCTTTATTCTTTAAATGTCCTCTTCTTGAATCCTGGTGGCTGTGGCTCTTAATCCATCTCCACACTCCATTACATATCCCACATCCTGCAGTCCACAACCTACTGTCTGTCAAAACTGTGCCTGATGAACGACTACGCCCATGTCTCCTCACAAACAAAATGAGGAAGGATGGGTAGATGAAGGGAAAAGAGGAAGAGGGTTGGAGGAAAATATAGATGAGAGGCTCAAGTTTTTTGACAGTTTGAACAATAGCCTGGAGGGCCCACTGGAGAAACACTGCACAACAACACGCCTGTTTAGCTTTTCAGTCTGCAGCCTTGACCCTTCAGCAAATAAAGTATGAGACCTCTGGTCTCCTTCCACTGCCGAGAGCTGCCAAAGCTCGTCTCACAAGTCGACAGTGGGCCACAGCTTCCTTGCAAAAGGGAAGAGAATCTATCACTTTGTGTTCTGTGGTGCAGCTCGTTTCTGTGCCTGTCTGACCACTCATCCTGGTTCACAAGGAAAACCAGGATATATTTCTCCTGTTCTTTGGTCAGATCTCCGGCCTTAAATGCAGCCTGTCACTGAGGAACCAGCTGCTAGTAAAAAACAAATGGCCAACCTCTCTTTAAATCTATATAATTTTGTCTGCGCTTTTAGCCACAGCTCACCTCCTCCTACTTAACACCATGCATTAACGCAACAGATCTTGGTTGTGCACTCTGTATTTAAGGATCGACAAATTGATGATAGTTGATTTGCACCTTGAGGCAATCCAGTCAGCAACAAAGAGATAAACGAGAGACTTTTATGGTAGCGTTAGTAAACAGAGTTGGACAAGGTCATAACTCACTGGTTATACTTCTGAAGCAAACAATCACACACATGCATAGGGTCAAAGGAAACATTAAAAAATAAACCTAATCTGTGTGTTAACACCAGTTTATGTGTATATTCATTGTTGGGTGGGAAAAGAAAAGAAAAAAAAGATGTTTCTGTCAAGTTATGGAGTCTGACAGTACCTGATGATGTTGCTTCTTCATCCTTAGAGTAACTGTAAGTGAAGATGACTGGATTATCTGTAGGCAGAAAGGAAGATACTGGAACATGCATCTTCAGACACTGAGGGGCCCTGAACACTGGAAACACACTCTCCACTCTCCGGCTGAGCTGATCTCATGTTACTCTGTAATTGCATTGGGAAGGAAGGGACGCAAAGGAGGCAAAGTACTTCAGCTGCATTCAGGAACTGGAGGCTTTCTCTTACGTACTCACAGACAGTCAATTATTTAAAAAGACAAAGACTAAGTTTGGTGGTGGGCCGAAAGCATTGATTTCAGAAAATTGGCTTTTGATTTATTTGGTGTGACAATGTATTTTGTGCCTCTGTGAGCTCAACGTTATATAATTCATGGCACTCTTCTTCTGACTGTTTGTGCCCGGATTATTCAAAATGTCAGATGGGTCTAGTAGCACCTTGTGAGAGATTAACTGCATTCAGCACATGTAGAAATCTTTGTGAGCTGAAGTTGCTCAGAATTAAAGAGGGTAATATAGAATAGTATTGTTACGTCATCATTCAGCAGTGAAGTTAAAATTATACAAAGATTTGAGATTAACAACTAACTCCATAACCACAGACTTAAATTTAACTATTTACCAAAACCACCTTGGTCAGGACTGTAATTAAACTCATGTTACATAACCTATGCATTATTTGAAAGTCCTTCCTTCTGTCCACTGTCCTCCACTGACCTGAGGTTTGGTCATGGAAGGAGCAGGTCTCCACAGCAACAGTCCTGCTCCTCATTCCCAGTCCAGGATGGGAATATAATCCAGTGAGTTCTGGGTCTCCTCCCATTATTCCAAAGTGACTCTATGTAAAGTTAATTTTCCTGTATGCAACTGTCAAATGACTAAAAAGCAGAAAAAAGGAGCTCTGCAGACATGCTGTGATAATTCAGACCTTCCCTGTAGTTAACCAGCTGTCATGTTGATCTTTCCACCATTTCTAGAACCACCCTGACTCTGAGTAGGCAACAGCCTACGTTAAAACTGATTCTGTAAAAGATGCAGGAATATTTACATCCCAACGAAAAAATACAACACTGAAAATAAAGTGTTTATAAAGTGAAAATAAACTGAGTAAAGTTCTTGTATAAGAAAGCTGCTTAAAGCTGGAGTGTGGAACATTAAGGATCCTCTGACAAAGCAAAATGCAACACAGCTCAGTTTCCTGCAGCCATCCATGTGTAACACAGTGTAATCGCTCAAGGCCGGACTGGCCATCGGCCCACCCAAATACTTTTGTTTCCTTTTCTTTCTTTCATTTACTAATTGTACTACAATTTGTAATAGTTGATAACTATTGGTACACAAAACTAGTAGATCGGCCCTTTAGTCATAATGATTCTGGTCTGATAGCCGAGGGCTGATGCCCCTCCCTCTTGGGCCATGGCTGTCAATCAATCAATTGTACACAAAGCAAGGAAAGCAACATGAATAAGCTAATAGCAACAAATGGAAAGGAGGGGTGGAAAGATTAGAGATAAAAAAGAGCCAGGCTCTTCAGACAGATGCTGCCAGATGTGTTAAAATAATGCAGATGTTTGCTGGTGGCTGTGGCGGAGCTTCTTTTTCAGCAGCAGAGGCATCCGAAGCAGATGACGATGGCGGATGTGGCTGGCAGGTGGATGAGGGGAAGGAGAGGCTGGACGAGGAGGAGACCTGTGGCGCTACCAGTGTGAAACTGAACTTCAGGTTAAAAGAGATGCAGTCTACCTGGTTCAGATATAAATCAAGTTCGGGTGTAGTTTTCTTTGTTGTTCTTGCTAACTCAGTCAGTAGCTACAAGTAGGTCAATAAACTATTTAGCTAGCCCTGGATGCTAACTAGCTTGTTGTTTCGCTACTGCTGGGAGGTTTATATGAAGATATACTAGTGACAGTGATCTTAGTATTTCAATAATTTTATTTATTCAGTGACTTAATTATTTAAAGACTTTAGTTAGCTCAGTGTTATCAATTGATATAAGTGCATTTACTTTTTACTCAGAAAAAGCTAAAGCTGTCTAAAAAACAGTGTAAAAATGTTAACGTAAAACCAGATTATTTGGCTGGTACTTATCATAAACCCCCTACACTTGCAGATATAATGTTGTTCTGTGGCATTTAAAAAGCTACTTTAACATATTTGTCTTTCAAACATAAATATCATCTTTAGTTTAGTCCAAAGAAAAAGTTTTTCATCTGACTTGAGAAAAGTGCTCAGACAACGCTTATATTAAATAAATTAGAATTAATGCATATTAACAGGTGTTAATGCATTTGACACTAGGTGGAATAAAAACAAGAACGAGGTATTGTGCATATAAAAACAGCTGTTTTCTTCCAGCCTTAACCTCTCACTGTCTCTTATGGGATGCATTTTTGAAAGCCTGCTGTGGTTTCCTCTAAGTACTGTACAGAATACATGATTTGACTATTTTTCTAGAGTAAAGATACCAGTTCTGTGACCATCTCAGCAAGTTGTTCTTTCTCTTCTTTCTCTGTCTCCTTACGCTTTTTAAAGGTTTCCATGTTGGAGGAATTATTCTGTGCTGTTTATTGATGTGGTGAATGAATAATCCATGAACATATTACTAAATCTGTTATTTATTCATTTTAATATTCATCTATGATCATGTCTCACCTCTGTTCCTTTCTGTCCTAATTTTAGGATCCCCCCACACATGCATCATACATATTGTATTTAGGAGGTTAACTAGACCAGGCAGCCTTTTGGTTTCTGCTAAGTACTGTACAGAATAACAGGACTGGGAGGATGGTGAAGGTCTACATTTATTAGACAAGTACATAAACACCAACAAGACAGTGTACAAGTATTGTCACAAGAAAGTTTGTTGTCTTTCAAGGGCTTTGTAGTCTTTCCATCAATACCTGGTGGGCCACAACTCACATTGTCCCAGTCCAGCCTGTTGATCACCACCTTCTGATGTTACCGCCCAGCTTTGCATTAGCTCTTGCTGGACTAATGCAAGCCCTGTTAGCTGGAGTCCAAATAATTCCCCAAAAATCTTTCAGCTGATCCAAACCACTGCAGCCAGTACTTCCACTGCCAAGAGAGATCACATTTTTCTTGAACTGGCCTCTCTACATGGACTCCCTGTGAGGTCTAGAATATAATTTAAAATCCTTCTTATCACGCACAAAGCCCTCGGTGGCCAAGATCCGCCCTGCCTTAAAGATCTCATTGTTCCTTGTTCCCCACAAGAAGTCTTTGCTCAGAGTGCAGGTTTACTTGAATTCCCAGAGTTTCCAGTGTTGAAGTGGAAGCAGAGCTTTCAGATATCAGACTCCTCTCCTGTAGCAGCAGCTCCCAGCCGGGGGAACACAGATACCATCTCTGCTGTTTGGAACAAACCTCACTTTTACTTCTTTAAAAAGTAAAAATATAAACTTTATCATGGTTTCTATTTATTTAATTAGTCCGTTTTATTGTGTTTGTGTTACTTTTTGCTATAAACAAATAAAGTTACATTTTTCCATCTGATGAATTTCTGGGGAGCTCATATGGAAAAGTTTAAAGTTTACACCATCAAGATCTACTTTACTTTAAAAAAATGTTTAATGTTTATACCAGGGGTAATACCTGAGTACAGGTGCAGCCAAAGACATCTTTATTTTGCTAAATTAAATGTAAGCACGAGTCACTGACTTCACCTTATTCTGTGCTTTGAGCAAGATATACTAAGTATTAGTATTTTGTGGCAGAAAGAAGTAAAAAGTATACTTAAGTACAAGCACTACTATGTAAGTATAAGTAGTAGTATTAATGTACTCAAGACTTTATATACTTTTCAGTATAAGCTAAGTATACTTCACTCTACTATTCTTAAGTATATAAAATATAACATATAACAAGTAAACTTTCAGTATACTGTTTTAGTTTTAGTATAAGTTTACTCGTAGTACACTTAAATAAACTACTTCTTGCTAAGGGTAGAAATGCTTCTGGCCCCGGGTTATGGATGTAAAGGGAAAGGGCGCCTGCATGTGTGACCTCTCCTTGGCCTCTTGCAGTCATGTGACCCTGTTAACTCTGACCCTACATGGGCCAAACACTGTTCCCCACACAACCCAAGCCAGAGGTTAGACAGGGCATGTTTACCTGACCCTCTTTGCCCGTCACACTTTCTTTCAAACACACACAGAAAAAAATCTCTAGAAGTTGGAAAAACTGACCTTAAATTATTTTTCTCATCCTTACTGAGCTTCAGATGGCTGGTTGGTCACCTGGCTGACAGAATACAAGGCCTCCAAACATCACCCAGCTTCCTGGTTTGATCATGTGACCAAAACAGATGCAGGTTGCTTATGAAGCTGTTGTTTAAGATCATAAAACAAATCAGCTGTGTGTTCAACTTCAGAATAACTTTATTTAAAACAAGAATCCACAGATAATTATCATGTCAGCCTGCAGCTTCCCTCAGCTTTGCAGAGGTTTCACCAGCTCCATTAATCTGGTTCATCCTTACAGCTCGAGCTGCAGCGCTTTGGCTGGACACACAGTGATTATTTGGTAAACACAGCAGAGTATTAAACACCTAAAGAGTCACATGGTTCATTCAGAAATGAAAACAAAAAAACAAATTAAAAAAAAGCTCACATACTCAACTCTGTTGCTCATCCTACAAATGCATTTTCTTTACAGATGAGACACCTTTTCAAAGCGAAATAAAGAGAAAATTCCAACAGTAGAAGGTTTAATACCAAGAAAAAAAGAAAAGTTCCACCAAACACTAATTTATTGACTTTTCCTGCTCTTTATTTAGTGATACTTGTAGCACTTGTTGTCTGATTATCTCACTGTGGAGTACGTCCTTCTGCATGTGTGATATTTCCATCTGTGCAACTATAACCTCCCTTATTTAATGTGTTCTTGTCTGTGCAGCACTGACTGATTTGGCTAAAGTTGATTGTGTGACTGCGGGGTGGACATACATAAACCAATGCTCTTTCGAGATGTGACATTCATGAACGAATTGATTCTTTTTATCAGCTCTTTTAAATGAACGATGGGAACCGAGTCACAGCTGTTCATTTGTGAGCCATTCTTTTTATTTATAAATGTTCCACACTGCCTTCATCACATTTATGACATCATAGAAGTCTGATGTCCAACACGCTCCATTCATGGGAAGCATCTATGGAAACAAATACTGAGTTCTATCCAAAACATTACTAGAATTTGCACTGACTGCTCAGGTTTATCCTTTATTTATATTTTTCTCATAATTCTTTTTAATCTTGTATAGTAGATTTTATATAGGTACATATTTTGATTGTTTGTCATTCTTATATATTGTGAAATTTTGTAAGATATTGTAAGAACGAGCCAGTCTTTTGAATGGCTCTTTGAAAGGAACGGCTCCTCAACATCCGGCTCCCTTCAAAGAGCCATAAATCCCGTCTCTAATGCTCTCGCTGTATATAATGCCAATAAAGACATCTTATTGCATCAAACAGATATAAAAATATGTAAAAAAAAATTATACATATATCCAGTTATATTTATCTTCCTTTCAGCAGCTGGAAGCAGTAACAGTCAGTTGTCCATTGGTTTAATTTTCTGCCTCCCAGTTCCTGAAACAAAGAAAAAGCTGAAACAGCCCAACACCATGTCATCAGTTTTTCCTTCTCCTTTAGGCTGGTTGTAGCGTGAGCGTGAAAAGTGAAGAGGTAGAGTGAAGGGGAGGAATGAGTCATGCCTTTCATACTGTAAACCCACCACCACAACGTCTCAGCCACCGTTTAACTGCCCCTTATGGCTGCTCTGAACGAGCTTGGCACCCTCACATGGCAACTACATCTCACACCATAACTTCTGGAGCTTTGCTTGTTATGGGGAAAGTTGTGAACACAAACACACACATTATTTCCAAGGCTAAGAAAAAAACTTATAGCCATTTAGGTCATTTTTTGGTTGGTTGATTGCAGCTGAGCTGCAGGCTGTCTATTACATTAAATATGTGGAAATCTAATCTGGAAACCTAATTTCAATAAGCAGAGCAGTTGTAATGTATTAGAGAGCCAGTTCAGCGTTACCTGCTGCTCAGGTCCTCTGGTTCCAGAGCGATCAAGGTTATTCAGCTTTGAAGTCACAGGAAGGTCCTGCAGCCAAGTCCTGTGTTGGACCATAACAAAAGAAGAGGAAACGGCCGTTTATTTTCATATCACACTTTAGAGGGAATCCTCTCACTGCTGCTGAAGCATTTTATAAGTATTAGATTATTTTTTTCATCTCTAGGAGTATTAATTCAGATGGTTCTGGAAGCAGAGGATTGGAAAATATGCTTTTCACTGGAAAAAATACTCTGTGTGGACCATGAAGATATTTAGTGGTACAGGACTCTAACATGGACTGATGTACTGAGAGGGGCTGTCTTAGCCTTCAGAGATCTACATCTATCTACATCTTTAGTGAACCTGCCTCGGCTTGTGTGCTGAGACAGCTGGAGAAACAGGGAAATGTTTGGCCCGTGGCTTCGTGTCACGGCTCCGTGTCTGTGGACTGTTTCCATTCAGGGTTTAACTGGACTCAGAGCTGACATGATGGGATCATCTGGTGCAAGAGATAGTGTCAGACATCATACAGAGTGATTCCTCACGTTTTTTTTTTTAACATTTTCACCTATTCTATTCTATTCTATTCTATTCTATTCTATTCTATTCTATTCTATTCTATTCCATTCTACAGTCATTTAGCAGATGAATTCAAACCTATTCCAACTTGACTGGGTTTTATAAACTTTTAAACTTGAGGAAGCAAGTCTGATTTGGAATTGCATTATGGGAAGAGAATGGTTTATGGATTGAACTGTCAGACTGCTGTGTTAGTTACTGTAAGGCTCATTTTAGATCGTCAGTGTAGGACATATACAGTGTGGACATTACATCAAAAACCACAACAATTACAGGTTATATAGATAGTGACCTCACAACCATGTTGAGTGAACTGAACAACTTTACAGGTCTATGTATTTTGTACTTGCTACACATTTAATTTTATCCTCCACATTACACCAGATCACAGTCTAAGTCAGAAGGTGGAGTGTGCATTAAATTAAAAACTCCACTTTAAGCCAAACTGAATGTGTACATGTAGGAATTACTCAGCTTCCAACTGTATTTTCTGGGTGTTGTAGTTAGTCTGAAAATCTTTTTTGTACAATTGTAGGCAGACTAACAAGTTGACATCTACAACCTTTATTCCTGACCTCATGCAGTGGTTTTTATAACAGAATAATATTTTTAAATGCAGTTTTGAAGGGCATGATGACCGTGTTGACTTTCAATCATGTTCTTTCAGCACAGAGAATTCTGTCATAGAAACCATGGACATGAGGACCCAAGTGTAGGCAGACCGGCACAGTGAGAGGCTTTAATAACAAAAGACTAGCTTACATATCAAAAAGACTATGGAGGTAAAACTGTGACATGGCATGGACTAAATCTAACAGATACATACAGAAGAAAGAGAACGCAATGAACCGGCAAGAAGAAACTGAAACCAATGGACTTAAATACACAGAAGGCCAAACTAGACACAGGTGAAGAGAATGGACTGACCAGACCAGGTGAATTAATGAGCAGAAACAAAAAAAAACACATGACCCTAAATACAAGAAACCACGATCAAACCAAAAACATGAGCCAAACACAAGAAACCATAACATGAAGTGTGAATAATGACAGAATTCTCTGGGTTATTTCAATCCTCTGGTGGTGTTATGTTCTGTAGATGACCAAATATTAAAGGACTTCACATTCTTATGTTGAAGAACGTTGTTCTGAATAGTGAAACACAATTTTTGGGATTTTTTGGGGATTGCTGAACCTCTGTCCAACTTTATATCACAGACACTCTGCCTTGATAATCTTTTTTTAAATCTTATTTATTTTTAATTGTTAAATTTATGTAATTTTGCTGGACCTGAACGGAGGGGAGAGAAACAGGAGAATAATAAAGACAAGTAAGAAGTAGAGTGGAAAAGGGAAAGAGGAGACAAAGACACAACAGATAGAGGCAACAACCCTTGAATCCAGACCAACACCAGACAACCAACTGCTACACCTGTACAGAAAAACAGAACGATGGTCTGGCTGCTGTTGTGCCAAACAAATTTGCTTTGTCAAGGGGAGCTTTATGGGTATATAGTGATTAACTAAGTTGGGTATGTCCAATCCACCTCTGTCTTTAGTCTGTTGTAAAGTTTTTGGACTGATACGTGATGGCTTGTTTTTCTAAAGAAATATGGATATATGTGAGTCCAGTGACTTAAACCAGCCAGAGGATGGTTTAGTGGGTATCATTGAAAACAGGTAGTTTACTTTAGATAGAACCATCATTTTAACTGTGGCAACCCTCCCCATGAGTGATATAAGCACCTCCACCGTGAGAGATCATCCTCTATTGTTTTAAGGACATAATTTAGGTTTGTTAGTTCTGATAATCAGGGAGAAATGTTTATACCAAAATATCTAATGTTTCCAGACTGTATTGTAGTATTAGGTGTGTTTTGTAGGCAGCCCTGCCTCTCTGCAAACAGAAGCTTGGAGAAGTTTGATCATTGGTTGTTATATAAGATTTTTATCCAGTCTATGAAAGATGACCCACAGTTACTGTGTTTCTGACCTGTTGTAGGGTTTTGGATATGTTTTGGTGCTATCACATTCAAGTTTTGCTAATATTTTTCAATTATCTAACTTCCAAATTCTGATCAAATTTCTATATTCTGTCAATAAAATATGGTTTTATGAGACTTGCAAATCACTGAGTTTTGTTTTTATTTACTCTTTCCACAGCACACCAACCATTTTGGAATCTAGGCTGTACTTGTCCTTTAGTAATGATAAAGGAAAATAAGCCAGATGAAGCCCACAGAGGTGTCTAAATGTGTGGATTCTGGATGCATTAGAGAAATAATGGATGCTGTTAGCATGCTCGGCTGTGACACCACTAATGTGTTCCCCATTTTGTCCCCAAAACAACCAAAAAAACTGTTAAATAAAACAATGAAATGAAATAGGTAGACAGGCAGAGAGATTGATAGAAACATGCTGGAGCAGAGTATTTTCACTGCTTGAGCATAAAATCTACCTTCATCATAACCCTGAATCTGCGCATGAACTCGTGCTTCTGATCCTTTTAGCACTGTAATCCACCTCAGCAAACAACCTCTCACTGTTCCCTCACCGTAAGCTGTTTTCCTCTGATGGCTTGATAACGGAAGTAAATTGGAAACTAATCCTGAAAGGCTTTCTTTTTTTCTGTGCTCTCTTTGCTCTTCCTCTTCTTCACTCTGTTTCCCTCTAGATGTGCCTCTGCAGGGGAAGGAGGTAGTGCTGCTTCTTTCCTGTCTCCAACTAAAAACACTTTGAATTCACTTCTCCAGGGTACTGCAAGAGCTCATGTGCAGTCATGATGAAACACTCAAAGGTTTGTGTCTAATATTTTCAGTTCAACCACTTTTCATCACATTACATCCTCTGTTTCAGAATCTAATCTACGGGGTTTGTTGAGAAGATATATATTTAGATATTTTTCAGGAGGCCTTTAGTGTTTGGACTCAGGTGATACCGTAAAGGCCCCGACACCTCAAACTGACAGCAACAAGAGGCCCCCTGCTGTGTCAAGTCTTTTGTAGGCACAGAGGGTGCAACATAGTTTAAAAGAAAACATGTAAAGAGAATAAAAATGAACATTAACATCAACAACTCAACACTCAGCTGCCTCCCCCATGGTACCGTAGCACAGACTTAATTCATTTTTCAAAAGGTAAAGCTGTTTTTATATCATTAATAAAACTCTGCTGAACAGTAGTGTGCAGTTCTGTGTGGTGAATTGTGATGGATAGTTTACCCTTTAGGTGATAGAAGTTTTCCCAGCATTTATATCCCATAAGATCACAAAATGCTGTGTTTTTTCAGAGACTCTATGCCAGGGCTGCCCAGTTCGGTTGTATGAGAGCCACAGTCCTGCAGCTTTTCAATGCATCCCTGCTCCAACACAACTGAATCAAATTAAATGGATTCAACAGCCAGTAAAGTTCAGCACTATGACTCATTGATGTAAGTCAGGTGTGTTGGAGCAGGCTCCTCTTACAAATGGTTTGTGTGATTTCTTACGAAAAACTAAGCACAGATATTCGTACATTTCCTCCAAAATCCTGAGCCCATCCGGGCGATGATAAGTCCGTGCTGGCGCTCTGTCTTGTCTGCAGGACTTTTCTGGTTCTGAATGAACAAACGAGGCAGATTTTTTTATCTGGCGCTGACCAGGAAAAGGTTGGCATTTTAATATCTTAGAACTTCACTGACATACGTAACTACGGTACACTATGAACGCTTTGCTCTCTAATAACATTCTTTTTTGGGTCATGTGCTCTTTTTAAATCATCAGATCATTTTGAATAAAACCCACTGATTCTTGGATTGATTAATTTACATGATTGAAAAACTAATTTTATTCTTCTATGATCAATTCACTGCATAACAAGAAGTACAGTAGATGCTGAACAACCAGTGGAGTGCTTGAACCAATTCACATGTTCTCACTCAATTAAATCAACATTATCAGTTGTTATCAGCCCGTTCGTATGGGCCAGTGGATCATTTATCATTTATCCAGGAATCCAGTCCACCAGCATAAATCCTCAACATTACGTCGATTTTCAGGGAAAAAAAAAAAAAAAAGTAAAATAAAAACACCTAAACTGTGACAACAATGAAAAGACTGCAGCTCATTTGTAATATACTTTAAACAAATTAGAATATTAAATAGAAGATCTAAAGTCTTTTTTATTTATCAAAATCCTCTCAAGTCTCGCAAAATCATTGTTACGGTTGTTGCTATGGACGCTGCTACGTGCACCATCAATGGGCTGCGTTCCATGTCAAATAACCATCAGCAAGCGGTACAGGACGTTTATAGGTTTGTCTATGTTCATATTCATGTTTATTTCAAGGATTTTTCTTTCCAGTTTGTAATGACATCCAATAAAGCACTTTCTCATCATTTGGCCTGGGTTTTATGTCACAATGGTG
Source organism: Melanotaenia trifasciata (assembly GCA_037177355.1). NCBI lineage: Eukaryota > Metazoa > Chordata > Actinopteri > Atheriniformes > Melanotaeniidae > Melanotaenia > Melanotaenia trifasciata. Next base: position 31,026,621 of record JBAFTB010000014.1, on the reverse strand, counting down.
ACTTCAAATTACACTAACATGATCACTATGAAGCTGCACTTTATCCTTCATTAAACCCTGTTTTACTTTTATTTATTTAATCAAACTGGACTTGCATTAAAACCGCAGCTGTGCATTATTTAATTACTTATGGTGCCTTCATGGTGCTATATCTATTGATATATTGATGATATACTGATCATTTTACCCTCAATCTGACAACTGAGGCTGTCCTGAAAAGATAATGTCTGGATGTTGACTGAGATTAAAAGGGTTCAGCTTCTACATATAAATGATTAAATAAAAAAGGCCAAGCAAAAATGTATAAAGTATACAAATAAAATGGCTCAGCGTTTTAAGGGTTAAACTACTCATGAAATAAAGATGAAAATTCTCATTTTTAAATCAATCAGCTTATATTTTTCTGACTAACCTGAAGAGACGTGATGATGTTGATGATCAGGAGCTGTATCCTTCATCTGTATCCTCACTGTGTTGCTCTTTCCTTCCTTTCTGCTGGTACAGACATTTTTGCACATGCACACACATACATTCCCACATATAAACACGAACAGATGTACACACACAGAGAGAAGCACACACACACTCACACTAGCTCTGTCTCAGCTCATGAAGTGGTTAGTGAGGTGTCCCATGTGTCGGACATATGGGTCATTACCCATCTGCTGGATCACCCTAAATCGCCGCGTACATTCCTTTACCGCCATGATTGTTTTAATGGATGGCAATAATATACAGTCTGCAGTGGAGACTCACCACTTGTGGGTGGCTGCCTGTATTTTTCTTTGGGGAGGAGGTGAAATCTGCTTGTTTCTTTCTCTCCGTTTTTATTTTCATTTACATCCATGTGTGTTTGTATTCCAGCGTGTCTCTAAGGAGTCAGCCAGACTGCATCTCAGTCCAACACCATCCTATGGGTGGGCGTTTATGTTTATTAATCCGCAGATGTAATGGGACATGTTGCTTCAATTAATTGTATATTTTACTGAAGAAGCACTTTGAGTCTCCTGACAGACTAGTGTATTCTCTTTGGTGTTTGCGTTTGGCTCCATGTGTTAGAATATCTTGTTATTAAACAGCTCGAGGAGAGAACGAACCATACTGTTTATGATGCAAAACTTTTCATGCTAAGAAAAAAAAACAAAAAACAAAACATAAATCACAGTTACTTGGTCAATAAAGTCAGTTATTTAAAAAAAATCACACACACACACACACACACACACACACACACACACACACACACACACACACACACACACACACACACACACACACATAACACGTTAGCCACTGTAACAAATTTATGTAATTAATTGCATTAAAATTTTGAACGCATTTAACACATGCATGAAATGCATCATTAAGAAAGGCGAGACATGAAGGTGTCTTGAGGAAATATGGAAAAAGGTGAGTCAGCTGGCGAAGGAAAAATACTGATAAGAGCAGCCTGTTTCACTCAGATATTGTTTGCCTTCATTACCAAAAACTTGTCAGTATTAATGATGTTTGCTAGTGACACAGCTATAAAATCTACTAGATAGATCAGGTTCAGATATCCAGGGAGAGTGAAACAGTAAAAGGAAGCCAGGAGACGTCTTCTCTAGATCATTGGTGCAGTGCTGATGTTTGAAACACAGGTCTGATCATTTAGGGGTCATGATTGTGGTGAGAGAAACTACAGTATAAGCAGGTTATGGGATGTAAATCAGAGCAGGCCCCTTCACTAACAAAGTAGCTGACAGGTGGTAGAAAGCATTTATACTTCAGCTATGCAGAGGTGGGTCTAGAAGAGTTCTGATGGGGGACCAGGCAGCGGTACCGACCAGGAGAAGGTTGGAAGATATAGATTTTATGTGATATTGAAATGACTATTACAAAGAAAGTGATCATCTGATTTAAAAACAATGTGATTTAAAAATGAGAAGAAAAACTCAAGTAAGCTCTGACTGTAGATATATTTTCTGTGGGGATATTTTAGGCATAGTTGTGAATGATGAATGATTAATTTGTAAGCTGTGATTAATCTGATAAAAATTTTCAATCATCTGACAACCCTATATATA
>JBAFTB010000014.1:30971919-30984780 GCA_037177355.1 Melanotaenia trifasciata | reverse complement strand
ATTTATATCAAATATATTTTTTTTCCTTTCAGATATTTTTTTTTTGCATTTAATAAAAACACAAAACTAACTCCATAGTAACCTCCTGATCTTCTGGCCGACAACACGAGTGCAGCTGTTTTACTGGATGTTCCTTCAGCCAACATGGTATCGAAGTGTCACATTGTTACACCACACAACTTGTTAAATTTACAGGTTTTTAAAGAAACTTTTGGGCTTATTTAAAGTGAAGAACATTTCTAAAGTACAACATTTCTAAATTCAGCTGTGATCTTCAAATTCTCGACCCCGTCTTAACAACCAGGCCTTTTACTAACAGTGTGAGCACCTCCACGCATGCTTTTTGTATTTGCTGCATTTATGTGGGAATGGATGCCCATCAGTACCTCTTTCTCTCAGCAGTTCCAGAGCTGCTTCTGGGTCAGAGCCCAACCTAGAACCAGTTCTTTCTGTTTCATGCTCTGAAAATATGGTGCTACACAAACACCAGGAGCAGGTAAAAGGTTGAGACTGTTGAGCTAATGTAGCATCTTGGCTGCTTAAATGAAGAGAGGACAGTAAAAAGCTTCAACATGGAGCAACGAGGAAGAACGTGAGGCCTAGTAAAAGATGAAAAAAGGAAGCTTTAATGTCATTGCAGTTGCCTACAACAAATTTATTTCCGGCTTTCTCACAGGAAGCGACAGGTTACAAAAGTTAGCATGACAGTAAATAAACAGTAAAAACAGTTTACAGCAATGTAGGCCTTTAGAAAAATCATAATGGACATTTACTGCATGAGTTTAAACTGCATTTTAGTTTAAGTCACTACGTGCAGATAAAGCTACTGTATTTATTATAATATAATAAATACAATATGCATTTTGTGTGTCAGCAGGTATAGAAACAATTTACAATTATGTTCTAGTAGAATACTAAAAGATTCCCCAGTCCCCAGTGGGATAGAACCTACATAAAACTACAGTTTTGCTCTATCCACCAATATTTTAACCCACATGCTGCAGTTTTGATACAGTTAATATTCAGTCAGAGGATGAGTGGATTCCAAATTCTACATGGACTCAGGCAGCAGTTTTCTTCCATGATGCGTCTTTCTCCTCAGCTGCAGCAGTTTTCCCTTCTTTACGAAGTCTCTGGGTAAAGATACTCACAGATGATTGAACAAACTCTGAACTGAAAACTCAGAGAAAGTTAAAGTTTTGTTTTAGAGTTAGTTAGACCTTCTTTCTGGAAGGATTTGTTGTTGGACCTGGGAACCTTAGGAAGACTGTCTAGCTATGAAATTACTCTAGATGGTGTTGGGTTGGCTTCCAGTACTACAGTGACAAACCTTCTGGACCAGGATCTGTCCTTTGACTCATTGATGATTGATTGATTGAGTGATGTAGAAAAATGGATTTGTTCATTCCAGATTGGACGCCTGTTATTCCTGATTATTGTTATGTCCCGGAAATGCTCTGAAAAAACTCCATCTGATCCGAAACGACTGTTTTTTTGTAATTTCGTTGCACTTGTTGCAATGACAACAAAATTCTATTCTATTCTGTTAAAATCTGAATAGGACTTAAAATTCTTCTCCTCATATAAAGCTCTTTTTGACCAAGACAAAGAGTTCAAGATTTGTTTTCCATCAGAGCTTCATTCTCAGACTGCAGGTTTACTGGAGGTTCCTAGAGGTTCTAAAAGTAGAACTGGGGGCAGAACCCTCACCATGGAACCAGCTCCCATTTTGGTTTCAGGAGGCAGACACTCTCTGTACTTTTCAGATCAGTCAAATCTTGTACGTCTGGTTTGGTGACCCTGATCCATCCCTTTGGTTCTGCTGCTATAGGCCAAGGCTGCTGGGGGACGTCCCATGGTGCACTGGGCTCCTTGTCTGCCCTCTTTACTCTCTGTGTAGAAACCTCTGACATTGATGTTGCCATTAATTTTGTGTTTGTCTTGTTCTTTCTCAGCAGGCATCCCTGGTTTTTCTTCCTGATTCTGGTTCTGATTGTGGTTTTCCTTCTGGTTCAAATCTGGACCACATAATGGATTTGTTTTAATTAAATTATTGTTACTGGAATAATGAATTGGACTGAATTGGACTGTCTGTAAAGGTTACTCGTGAGAACTTTGTCTTGATCTGGCACTGTACAAATAAATTGCTAGTGGGGAGACAGGCCAGATCAGGAAGAAGAAGACAGTAGGTTGGTAAAGAAAAACAAATGTTTAATGTAGCGAACTGTGAATCCTGAAGAAAACAAACTTAAAAAACCTGAGGCAGAGACGGTGGTGGTACAGTGGGGAAAAAAAACGGGCATGTGGAAGGTTAGCTCTAGTCTGGACTGTGATTTTATCTGGGAAAAAAGATCCACCAAACGATGATGATACAATCCAAAAAAGATATTTCAGAACTGGAATAGAAACTGTGCTCGGCTGGTGTTGCACCAGTTGGTAAGGCAACGATCTGGTGATGAGTAGACTGCAAACTGGAGCTTAAGAAGGTAGGCCAAGGTGATCTGCAGGTGAATCAAATCTCCCATTAGCACCGCCGTCACGCCCAGCAGGAAGTCCCAGAGCCACGGAGAAACCAAAAAACAAAGACATAACAAAATAAACAAAGTCATGATTCCTGACACCATGTGGCACTTTTTACAACAAGTTGTCTGTCCACATGAGCAGACGCAGCTGTACTTGAAATGAACTGATCACGTGACCTCCTACGTCACGTCCGGGGACGTGTACGTGTGATAAAAGTGTTTCATTACATTTTTGCTATATTCTGCTATATCAACACATGTATTAAAACACATTAGAGCATAAAAAGGTTTTAGTGATATTTAAGAGGCTTTTTTTTATTTAGATGTTTCCATTACCAGTTTTTTTTTTATTTTAATATTTACATTTTACGCAATTCTTGGGGTAAAGGAAATACAGCTAATAACTCGTTGTGATGTCTTTGTTCTTCAGTACAGTTGGTGACAAACCTGTATGCAAACATGTATAAAGTTCACATCTTCTTCTTTTTGTTTTTTCTTTTATGTGGATGATGATGATGTATTTCCCGTAGACGTATGTTTGAATTATATGTGGCTGTATGTGCTCTCTTGTCTGTTTCTTTTGATCATGTCCATCTCATTGGGTTGCCTTGTATGAAATGTGCTGTGTAAACAAACTTGCTTTGCTTTAACAAAATTAGCACCAGCACAATCTTGGTTACGTACTGTTGTTTCCATGGAAACAAAGGAGTTAATGGTGCATGTTGTGATGCAAGGCACTCAGAGGACAGTACACAATCTGATGCTACAAGATAAAACCAGCTATTCTGTCCATACATGGCGAGCGCAGGTGGATTATCAGAAAATCTTCACCATGGAAGGTGTTTCCTTAAAAGTTATTTTTCCAACAGCCAACAACTACATTTGCATATGGATGACAGGCACAAACACAGAGAATCATCTGCAATCATCAAAATAACAGCATACATCTGGACAATGTCTGAGACTGTGCTCCTAAAACTGGAGTCTCTGGTACCAGGCAGCCAATCCTTGGCTGATCCTGAAACTGTGATCTGGTACCAGGCATCCTCTTCACTGGGGATGGAAGTCCTGAAGCTACAGTATAAATTCCTGAGCAGGAAACAAGTAATGATCTCTAATACTTCTGTTTCATTATATTTATAGGTTTTGTCATTTTGCTTTTAAATGATGTGAAAACTTTCCTGTTTTCTGTCTTTGCTCTCAGGCATCTGTTGGGCCTTATTTATCTCCCACTCCAACTCTCAGTCTAGAAAATAATTGGCAACTTTGATAGACAGAGTGGATAATAAACATTGCTGCAACAATGATGAGGATCTTCCACCACTACCATTAATATAATGATTCTGTTGTTCTTACAGCCTCAGACATATAATCTTAAGCCTCATACAGTATGTGGGTGTGTAGAATATGATTATAGGCTTTCATTACACACATAAATAAAGGAGAGAGACAGCACTGGAGGAGGAGAGGGATGAGGAGGATGCTGAAAGATGATGGAAATATCAAACATCACTGACACTCCTAAAAAAAAAAAAAAAAAAAAAAAACAAAAAAAGATCGCCAAAAAAAAAAATTGACATATTAGTTGTAAATAGGAGATAGGCAAAGAAAAGGCAGAAAGTGGAAGGGAGGAAGAGGAGGGAAGGCATTAAGGAAGCAGTAATCCACTTGTCACATGCAGCGATGTCAACCAAAGAGACTTCTCCACACAGCAAGGAATAAATCCATTTATTCTGGTAATAGCTGCTCTTATCAGCCACTGACTCGTCTTTGTCTCGACACTAAAACTACTGCTTACATTCGATAATACAACTTAAGTCAGACTCGTAGTTGCTCGGCGCTGGTTTAAATCACTGGGTTTTTGACCAAGTTCCCTGTTTTTCATCTTTATCTACCACTAAGCTTGACCCAGAAAATTCTAACTTTGGTATTTTTGCATTACAGTGGAGTGCTGCTGAAACTGGAACTCCACTGAAATGCAAAGTTCTGGTTCAGATGTATGAAACATAAGAAATACAACACCTGACCCTTTGGTTTGAGTTGAAAACAATAACCTGCTGCAATGAAAACCAAGAACGCATCAACAATAGTGAATGTGTGGATGGATCGACTTGGAATGGATATCTTTCTTCATGACTGTGACAGTTCTTCATGAGAAATCAAAACAAATTTCTGTCCTTATCAAAATTACTATCACAAAGAGTCAGGGTAGACCCCAGTCAGATCATTGTTCCATAACAGGACACGTTAGAAATAAAGGAGACTAATTTACACGAACAACCACATAACTACATTCAGTGCTCTGGTAATTATACAACAGATACAAACATCCTGGGCCCTTACTCAGAGCAACAAAGTCAAACACTGTGTGGGTTAGAGTCAAGCTACAAGAGACTGTAACTAAATATGACCTGGAATATAAATGATTCATTTTTAAACCACTGATTTCAGCTTGAGGAACTGATGCTAGGAGGGTGGAGAGGGTTTGTCCTGCAGAAGAGTTTTCACAGCTTGACCACATGCATCAGACTTTGCAAACCAAACTTCCAGACTGCAGAACTTAATACGAGCAGCGTGTACACGGAAAATACCCCCCATATCTCTGCCGTCTGCCAGTCTGTCTCCACACACAAAAACAGGTCAGATTATAGCTGATCTGAAATAACAAACTCTCTGCCTCAGACTCTGAATGGGAGTCTTCTTTTTTTTACTTTTCTTTTAGTTCTTCTAGTTTGTTTGGTCAGGCCAGCAAATAATCACAAAGGGCACTGTGTAAGCTGGATGGAGCGTGCTTCAGCTTTATGCTAATCTGTCAAGTCTGGTGGAGTAGTGACCCAAGCTCTTTTATGAACTCTGGACTGCGTTGAGTTTCTAAGATAGAAAACAGGCTCACTAGATTGCTTTCAGTGTGAGTCGTGTCAGGCATACACTCTGAAAGCTGGGTTTAGGAGGTCAGGGCAAAGCTAAAGAGATCTAAAGGAACAAAACAATACATAATTGGCAAGAAAGATCAGGGGGTCCTTTCCAAGACAAAAAGAGAAAAGAAATTTAAAAGGATGTGATATGTGATTGGATCCAAATTTCCTTCACTTTTATGACACATAATCTATTAACCTAAGTGGAGAAGCAGCCACCTGCACTTGTCTGGGTTAGTTGAAAGTACTGTGTTTTACACCATCATTAACATGACCTTTAGTAACATAACTATGACAATGTAACCACCTAATTTTAACCATCACAGCAACCTGGCAGCGAGTGGAAGTGAGTGGATGGCTGAATTATCAACACCTGTAAGAGGGGCGATGAGTAAGTGGAGATGACAAGACTGAAAGTAAAGGGATCCTACCTGTTACACCGTTAGACAGCGTAGAGGAAGGCAGACAAGCAGATTTACTCACATACAAAACAAGCAACGGAAATCAAAAGAACACACTCGGACCATGACCAGGTCACTGAATCTCAACCTCATCTACAACTCTAGCAGCAATCCAAACCCACAGGACATTATTTAAAAAAAAAAAAAACAAACAAACAAACATATAAACTCATATAAAATCATTTAAGATAATTCAATTAAAATCATTAAAGCAAGCAACAGTAAACATACAACAAACACCAGATTAGCGACAGGGTAAATCATTCCCAGTTATTTTCAGCTTATTCAGCTTGATATGGCTGATAAAGCCATAAAACTCCATAAAACTTGCCAAACTTGTACAGTGGCTGATGCATGCCTGTTAGCTGCCGAGTGAAAAGTCCCTCTTGAAAAATGATTAATCAGTAAATACAGAATATAATCCTCTTTCTCCACATCAACCATTGCGTGTATTGTGTGGTCAGAAGCAATAAAGCTATGTCAAAATGAAAGCTCAACTGTACGTCACTCAGGTTACTGTCTGATCAACTACACACACCTGAGGTAAGCAGCAAAGCTTGCCAACAAGTTTAATGGTTTTATGCTATCTGATCCAATAGTAGAGGAAATTTAGTGTTCTGTACCCAGAAACAGTTAATGTAAAAAATAAAATCTGATCTGATCTGGAAGCAGTGGAACTACCAGGAGAGCACCCAATAAATGCCATGAACACACTGACCGAAGCAAACTTTGTTTCAAAGAAACTTAACCTTCATCATCTTGATCATCTCTAAACCTGAATGCACAATGTATAATTGTGGGCCTACAGATAATGCACCACTTACTGCATGTCATAAAGTACCTAAATCAAAGAATATCTACATGGTCATGTGACCATCAAGTCTGATCATTTACCAAACAATAAAAAGATCTGGGTTTTACATTCAGCCATGGCTCTCCTGCCTTTATGAGGCATGCCTATGCATTGTATTTTCAAGAATTTAGTTGAACTTTCATTTATGGTTGCCAATTGTTTACCAACATTAGTAACCAAGGTAACTCAGCTGGACAGCTATCCTGGTTCGGAGCCTTGTTCTCCAGCACTAGTTAACTCGGTAACTATGATGGACAGGTAATGTAGTAACAAGTGTTTTTTTTTTCCTTTTTTTTTTTTTTGTTGTTTTTTTCGTTCAGTTTAATTTTTGCTGTTTTTCTCCTGCTATAAGAATTGTTTAGCACAATAATTTCCAACAATAAGGCTATTTGACCAAAACTTCTTTTATACAGCCAATCAGAATCGAGTATTCACCCAGACCATGGTATAACAGGAGTTATTATGATAGCAGCATCAGCAGCAGATAATTAAATTGAGGCACCACTATAATTTTAATGAAATTAATCTTTCCCCAGTGTGTAAGCTGTATATACTCCTATACCCCATTTGGATATTTGAAATTAAACTTCTCTGCCATGTATGCATGGCACACTGGTGTCATCAGCATGACCTCAGATTTTTTTTCCAGTTAATTTGGTAGCCTGATAGTTTAGAATAAAACTGGATAGCATCCATCAAGTGTGGCAGGATTTGCCACAATAGCAGACATATAGCTAATATAATATAGACTAAGATAATAGACATCATCTGCATACAAGAGTAACTTAAGTTCCTGGCACCCACTTTGTATTTCACTGATTCCATTATTCTGCTTGATTTGGATGGCCACACTTTCTAGAAATATTGTGAATAACAAAGGGCTCAGAGAACATCCCTGGCGGTCCCTTGAAAAAAGCCAAAGAAATGTGATATGACTCCATTGGCGACCACTGCTGCTTTGGGCTCTTCGTGTAATATCTTTACCCATTGGGACAAGCCAGGTCCAAATCTGAAATGTGGCAGGGTGTGTGGAAAGGAGAAAACCAAAGCTGTTTGGGCATCTAGAGAAATGGTCTCCATGATGTCTCTACGTGTGCATGATTACTACATGGTGTCTACCAAGTGATGTGAACCAGCCGTTTCCGCTATTTAATGGCCCCCACCCCCAAATAGAAATTGGATCTATATAAAGAATATATATTTTAAATATATTTCATGGAGCTGAAACTTTGTTAAGAGAGTTCCTGATATTCTGATTGGGAGAAGTGGTCTGCCATCTATTTTTCTTATATATGAATTCCAGTTTCAAATGACTTAATCCTGATGCTGCTCTCTCTTTTTGTCTGTGCAGTTTGCTTTCAATTTCCCTCTAATATATGCTTTGGAGGCCTCTCAAACTGATGATATATTTTCTGTTCTGCCAAAGTTTATTTTGAAAGAATGATTTTTAAGTCCTCTCCTAACAATGTGTTGAACTTTTTGTTTTGCAACTCTGATGTATCCATCCTCCATCTAGACCTCCTCTCAGTTTGGATTTATACACATTTCAACTGCTGCGTGGTTTGTAACAGCAATAGTTTTGATATCACAACTAATCACCTTATCGGTCAGGGGGCTTAAAATTAAAAACAGGTCAATTCTTGAGTGTGATTTATGGTAATGGGAGAAAAAGATGTATTCCCTTTCACAAGGATTGGCAAGTCTCCAAATATCTATTAGTGCCAAATCCTCCTTTAACATATGTATTGCCTTTTTGGCTCCCATCATTAGTAGGCATCTAAACCTGCTTTTGTCAAGTATGGGGTCTAATATCTGACTGAAACCTCCTGCGAATATTATCTGTCCATCCATATCCCCAAACACTTTATTCACTTCATGGGAAAAGTTTGGATCGCTCTTATTTGGTGCATATATATCACATAATATTACCTGTAAACCTTCAATTACAGCTTGCACACACATCATTCTACCTTCTGTATTCTTAATTTCTTTTTGTAAAGTAAAATGTATTCTTTTATTCACTCGTCTCATAACCCTGTAACAAGAGCAAGCTATGAAATACACACTTCACTCAGCCCATTATTTTTTTTTATTTTTTGCCTCCTCATTCCTTTAATAGTGTTTCTTGAATAAAACAATATCTGCCTTATTCATCTTTATATAAGACAAAGTAGGGGTTTCCACTTCCACTGATATTCCAGGTCATGTATTTTATAATTTTACTAGTCATATGTGTGTTTTCTAGTAAATACTTTTGTAATAATTAAGGCTGTCAAAAATAACGTGTTTACAGCTGTAACTAATTTAAGTGATCAACTATGTTAAAATTTTTAATGCATGTAATGCATGCGCAGCATCCGTCGTTAATGGAGGACCTGGAGGAGTCTAGAGGCAACATGGAGAAAGTGACTTTTTACAAACATCACTGATCTGGTCGTGGGGCAGCTGGAGCCTATGCCAGCAAATATCAGGCGAGGCAGGGACACCCTGGACAGGTCCCCAGTCCATTGCAAGGCCTCCGAAAATATTTGAGAGATGAAATGATCCTTCTCTTCTCTGTCTCTGTCAGGTCATGCATCCCCCCCAGCCCACGCCCTGCTTCCCTCCCTCCCCAGGCCGACTGGCACAGTGATGCCATTCAAGCGGAGGAAAGCTGAGAGGGTCTGCTCTATCGACCATACGGAGAAGAAGTGCGATACCTTCTCTTGCTCTCAGTCACAATGGAGTTCCCACACAGAAGGTATCAGGTTCGAGTCTCACGCCTGCCTACTCGCTTTCACCATTCATCCTCCACTCTGATAAGGAGAGAGAAAGAGGCCGAGAGGAGTGCAGTTTTGTGAAGAGAGAGAAGAGTGAGGCTGTGAAGGAGCCATTAGGTTGAAAGAAAACCAGCAGGAATAAAAGGAAAATGTGAAGCTCTTGGAGAACAGAGAAAGATGAGCAGAAAGGAAAGGAGTGATGAAAACAGTCTGCAGGGAAGAGAAGATGAGGGCGAGGAGAGAATGAGAAGGAAAGGGAGAGTGAGAAAGGAAAATATGACTGGTGGAGTTGTTTCTAAGAAGATCTTTCATGTGAATAATCAATAAAATTAAAAAAGAAACAGAAGAGAAGACACAAATGTGACAAGCAGTAGTCATAATAACTCAAGATATAAAATAAAAAGTGGGAAGAACAACAGGTTCATTTTGTCTGAGCCCTTCTCCAATAAACAATAATCACTTTCTGTTTAAAGCTGCCCCAGATCCCAACGACAGTTAATTCTATTTTCATCAAGCCAGTAACCGACTACCAGGGCTGTTGCTATCCAGTTGGGTGCACTAAGCATAACTGCTTTGTGGTGCCCCCTCCCCACCTTGTTTTTAATCTAATAGCTATTACAGAATATAATTATGCATTCTGGTATGTTTGGGGTTCAACACTGAAAAGAATTAGGCATTTTTACTGTTCACCATTAAATTCAGCCCCATGCCAGGCCTGTGCATAAAATGCTATTTAATTAAATAAAAGCTGAATTCCAAAATTACAAAAATTTGTGCCACATGCGCTAACACAGTCAAAATAGCCTGTTTTAGAATTAAAAATGTGCCTATATGGACAAAAATATTCAGTCATGCACAGTGTAATGTTCTCTTAGTGCACTAAAAGTTCCAGATGTAGCACAAGTGGCACAAAATCACACCACAGAACCTGAAGTTGAGAAGATAAATCCTAACAAATGAACAAAACTACTTTTGCATGAACAATGTCACCAATTAACCCTTAAATGGACAAGCACATCTACACATTTTACAAAATAATAGTTGCTGTTTTCCAATCTTTCTAGGCTAAAATAATATTTATGTGATTATTAAAAGAAAAAAAAAACTGGCCAAACAACAACATTCTCTCATCCTTCTCTTGTCCACTCGTCTTGCTGGTGTTTGTCTTCTGGCTGTCCAGGTTTGAGGTTCTCCCAGTCAGTGATGTGTCCCAATGATAAAATGGTTTGTTCTGTTTATTTACTTTGTGTAGATGCAACATTCCTTACAGAACATTAGGTTCTTTTCGGGCTGAACACCAGCAGCTCATGAACTTAAAGTTATTCTGGTATAAAATGTCCTCTTTGGTCATGGACACCCTCCTCTTCCTCAGCCTCAGTCTTTCCACCATCCATCACTGATTCATAAGAATAAAGTAGCCTCATAATAAATGGGCAGAAATGGTGAAATGGTGATGTTGTAAACTGATTTTTGTGTTTCTGGGAGACGACATGTTGCTGATCTGAACCTTTTTACTGTCTCCTCAGGTTGGTTGTGTTGCAGTGGTCGCCACATTTCACCCTTCCTGCATCATTTTCAATAACAGTTGCGCAACATCATCTTTTACAGCATTAAGTAACTGAAAGTCTATTTAACAAGCTGAAATAAATGTTAAATCCTTCCATTTTAAATAACACAAATGTGACATTGTTAAAATATTTGTGCTTAAAAATAAATAACAAACGACAATAATAGCTGGAACTGGGAGGTCCTGCCCGTTTACTTTGTCTAAGAGTCGCCTCATTAATGTAGAAATGCTTGGGATCAAAAGTTAGACAACACACCAGAAATTCACCCTTCTTTGGTGGCAGGGGGAGTTCAGACGTCATGGAAATGTTTTAATCGTTTTTCACTCCCAGATGCTGGCAGGTGATTCGATACGCAGCTATCTGGGTGTTCATTGTGATAAGAAACTGGAGCGCCGAGCAAAAAGGCACAGTGCAGTCTTTCAAGGCCGCAGGTTGATTTCTACCAGGAAACCAGTTTTTACTCCTGATAATAAACCCTACATTTAGGAAAGAACATTAATACATTTCTCAGAAATGCCTTGGCTCTATAAATGGTTTGGAACACAATTAATTTAAAAATGATTTGTGGAGAGAGAGAGAAAAAAAAATCACATACTTAAAGGTAGCTTAAAGGTCAAATTTGGTGCTTTTAGGTACATTTATTTATTTTCTCCCCCGTTAAAAAAATCTTTAAACAAAATCTCTAATAGAACCCCAATTCTAAAAAATGTCTCTGTGGTAAATGTAAATTAATTCAGAATGTAATGATTTCCAAATCTAATCAATCCATGTTTCATTAACAATAGAACATAGAACAATAGAAAGTAAGACAATAACATTCACAACAACATAAAATACACAGAATAAAATACATGAGGAGTCTCACAGCAGAGCTCTGGACCCACATCGATGGGCTAGCCCCTTCTTTTTCAGAAAGTTAACAGGCCATCCCTGTAGTCCAAGTCACAGACCAATGAGCACATCATAGACGACGTGGGGTTCAGTGACTTGCTGAAAGTCACCTCTATATGTAGTCTAGGGAAGCTAGGATCAAACCACCAATTTTCTAAACGACCACTCTTCCTCTGGCGTATGCCAAATGTAGTCAACTTTTGGGATTTATCAAAACAAAACTTGACGAGAAAATGTTCCTATCTCCATGCACACTCTGACCCAGGATTACGCGCATAATCTGGTAAAACGGGAACCGGCGATGCCCATGCCTCCCGCATGGGAGATGGATGCTCTACCGATTGAGATATCCAGCCGCATAGTCCAATGCCTCTGTCTTCCCTTCTGACACTGTGATGACAGCATCTCCACCTGCTGCCACTATTCTGTCTTTCTGACACCAGTAACGTCCACACTGTGTCCACCAATTAAACATTTTTAAGTTTGCCAACGTGGTCCATCAGGATCTCTGTCTCACACCCCGAACAATTCCACTTCTTGCCTCTTTTTCCCTCCTGAGCCATCATATAAATGATGTGATGAATATTTATTATAGGCATCCACCTGACCATTTATACTCACCATGTGGGCATGTGCGCCCACCTTAGAGTTGGTTCTGATTTATAAACAGAAACAGACGTGGGACGTGCGTGAACACGCTTTTACAAATCTGAAAGTAGAAGTAGAATTTGAGAAGAGTAGGAATTGCTTTTTGCGTAGGAGACGCCACCTGTAGTTTGCTTTGCTATGCACAGTTTTATAAATAAGGACCCTGAACCTTGGTTGCTGGATTTCTGCTTCCATGATGCTCCAGATGTTGTGTATTGGTGAAAGGTCTGGACTGCAGGCAGGC
>JBAFTB010000014.1:30919982-30932130 GCA_037177355.1 Melanotaenia trifasciata | reverse complement strand
TATATGTGTGTGTATATATATGCATGTTTAGCAGCAGTGATGCTGCTAAACATGAATAAGAGGAAGCAACTTTTCCTTCCTTCATCTTTCTGACGGACTCTGGTCCTGCTGTAACCTTCCTCTCGTCTTCTGTTGTTCGTTGCAGTTCTGTGGTTAAAGCGAACCAAGTCCTGAGCTGTGACACTGCAGGTTAGAACAGCCCCTCCCTGCAAGGCTGGTGATGGGACTTGTGACGTACCAGTTTAAACCGCACCCCCCCATGCTTTACTGCGTTTGGTGAAGACA
Organism: Melanotaenia trifasciata; assembly: GCA_037177355.1. Classification (NCBI taxonomy): domain Eukaryota; kingdom Metazoa; phylum Chordata; class Actinopteri; order Atheriniformes; family Melanotaeniidae; genus Melanotaenia; species Melanotaenia trifasciata. The sequence goes on along the minus strand of JBAFTB010000014.1, from coordinate 30,931,845 downwards.
GATTGTAAATGTGGGTATAAAATACGTGGAAGTGTTCAAATGCATCAAAGGGTTTAAACGCCGGATTTTACTGATAGTGTCCATAAAACAGGGCAAGCAGTTTGGCTTTCCTGGCTCATCTCACTCTGGAATCACAAGCCCTTCTGCTTTGCTACGAATACCTTGTTCTCAGCAGTTGTTATAATATGAAGAGAAAAGTCTGGATTCGCTCTGTGACAGTTTTCTCTCTACTTTTTCATTCCAGTGTGTCATTGCTTGTCTTCCCAGATTCTCTAAAGCCCTGCTGCCATGGTCAATATCTGCAGAGGACAGAAAACAAACACAGAGGCCAGCTTGTCATCGACCACTGGTACCAGACAGAGACGTTTACAGCCGAGCAGAGGACGAGGAGCAGTGCTAATGATGAAGAATACATCAGCAAAGTGGAGAAAAGGGATGTATAGCACAATCTGGTTAAAAATAAAATGTCTGTTGAAGGAAAAAGAAAATGGAAGTAAGTTTATGTCTCTCTGATTAGTCAGGTATGGTCTGAGTAGAATTGTTGATGATGATGGAGAAACTGTTCACCAACTTCCTGTTTCTTTAAGGATAGAGAGCGATGTTTCTGTCAATGCCTCGGCGTGTTGGGGGAGTGTGGCTGATTGAGCTGAGGCCAAAAAGCAAAAGAGAAAAAACACAGCTCAACAATATGCACACACATCAGCACCTGCTTACACAGACACTTAGAAAGACACCAGACTCCCAACGAGGACACCCAGAGAAACACTTTTATTATGTTTGTGCACACAGAATACCCTGCAGTGTGTGTGGCGTCTGTCAGCGTGCAGCCGAGCAGGCTCGGTGTGCTCAGCGGTGTGAAACCAGGACTGCCTGAACCACTTCAGTCAGTGTTTGCTGAACTTATCTGTGAGGAGCCGGGTCACAAAGGGTCACATCTTTTATTTGCCATGCTGATAGACCGGGTAATGAAAAAAGAAAAAGAAAAAAAAGAAAAAGCAGAAGCATGCTGCTGAGTGTTTGATCTGAGTGTGTTTGGCTCCGCGCTGCCGACTGACGCCAGCCTGGCAGCTTGTTGCTATGCAGCTCGCTCTTTCTTCAGCTTCTTTCAGATCCTGAGAATGCTGCTTCAATCGATAAGTTCCTGATTTTTAAAAAAAAAAAAAAAAAAACACCTGAATTTGACCTCAGAAACACTTCAAATGTGTGTTAGTCATTAAAAACATGTTCAAACTTGATTTATTTATTGTTTTCATGATGCAGTGTGTAAACCAGTTTAACACTATAATTATTCTGGGACTAGAAACTAAATGTCCTGCTTTCAACAAGGAAATGAATCCTCCCCTGACAAATTGTATTTTTATTACAGAATTTATTGTAATTTGCAATATTTGGCTTTTCGTGTAATATTGACTTTCAAGTTTGTTTGTTTGAGATCTGAAGAAACAGCAGCTCAGTGAAGCCGTGGAGAGTTCGAAGGAAAACTGTACCATAGTTATTAGAGTCAGATAAACAATGTGAGGTTGTCAGGGCTGCACATCTTAGAGCACCATAGTTTCAGGAGTACATGGACACTCACTGGATTGATTGTCAGAGGCACGGTGATGGAGGATTTTTCTGGCTTCTATCACCAACCTTCACCAAAGACAGCCAGGATTACTAGAAACATGAGACATAGTGACCCCTCCCCCACTGGTGGGCTCAACTCAGCTGAATCCTCTGCAGGATGAAGCAGCAACGTCAGGATACGTAGCACAACAAAACAGGGGTTTTAAAAGCAGATGCAGATCTGGAGGACCCAGGTTCTAGTGCCTGGACTGGCAACAAAGGTTGAGGGCCCGTGAGCAAGGCCCTTAACCACAACTGCTTCTCTCGTGCTAGAACATGGCGGCCCACTGCTTTGCAGTGTAACTAGAGATTGGTTAATGTAGAGGGCACTTGGGATCAATACAGTCAATGTTATTATTGTATTATTCTAACTAACGGAATAAAGAGGAGGTGGAAGAGCTCTCAGTTTGATCTGATCGGCTTCCAACATCTCATCTGTCTCTTCTTCCTCCTCCTCTCTACATCTCTTTTCTCCTTCTTTATCTGGTGATGTGTGTGATGGGTTTAGTTGACATCCAATCTCATTGCAGCATTCCTCCCATCCCTGTGGTCCACCTGTGGGGTCTATCTGAGCCTTCTAGAAACTTCAATCTCCTCAGTCTGTGTCCAACAAGCCTTTAACATTTCCTTCTGTTTGCTTCTGTGTGGTCCAATGATTGCTGAATTTAATAATATTGTTTGTTTGATCAATTCTAAATCTGCAATAAGGGATGTTTTTGGCCACATATGAATAGTCCAAATAGTTTTTTTTGGAATCAGGTGTTTTAGGCAAACTGTAATTCAACACTTAGTTTAGGAGTTTACAGCTTTTCCACCTCCCACAAATGAACAAGGCGTGAGTTTACAAGACATTTCTTTCACATGCAGCTTTTTTAGTTTTCATCAGAATGGAAATCAGTTAGAACCAAACTGAGTTAGAATGAATGAATTCGGCTTTAGTTCGTCAAATCAACAGCTGGTGGCCCCAGTCCTCCAGTTGATCCTTTGGCTATGGCACCAGCGGAAGCTCCAAACTTAATGTGAGATGGTGAGAAAGACTTAATGAATCCCAAAAGGCTCATTTAATTCATTATTTCACCATGAAGAACCAGTCAAAATAAACAGTCAGCGGTAATTATGGTGGAGTAATTGTGTCGAGTTTCAAATGGGGGTCCTGGACTCTTCCCTGTTGTAGCAAGACTGAAGAAGCCTCTGACTGAACATGGGTGTGCAGCATTGTCCATATTGTTGAGCTGCAGGCGTTTCAGAGCAGCCTCCCACTACAGAACCAGGTTACCTTGTTGATGCTTTTGATGCTGCTGCCCAGGCAGACTGGAAACTTAACATCGTCCTGGTAACAGTAAAAGATGTAGAAATGCAGAAGACATTATAAAAAAAAATGTTTTGTTTTTTTCCTGCATTTTGTTAAAAGTTTCTTTTTTAATTCTCACTTTTATTTTCTGCTACGATTTTTCTGTCCAATTTTGCAGTAAATTTAGTGGACATTGAGCTCACATGAGCCTTGGGAGATGCTCTTTATTTGCCAGGTCTTTTCATTATGTTTTATGTTGATGTGTCTTAAAAACAACACATTTTCTAGCTTTGTGTATAAAACTGTAAGAATAAACAAAACTGCTAAGTTGTGACTTGAGATCACAGGTGAAGAACTGGGAGGTCCTGGAGGAGCTCAGAGAAGACGTTCTGATCTTTCACCCTGAAAGAACAGGTGGTTCGTTGGAGGTTAGGAGTGCTCAGTCGGCTCGGTGGAGGTCCCAAAGTGCTGAAGAAACAACCCCAACCAGCTGGTCTACAGGCAGCTGGGTCTACGCACAGGGACCCAGATGACGTTGCCGTGAGTTTTATTATCTCTGTGACATATTTTCAAAGCTGATATTTAATTGTTTGAACAAATATGCATTATTGATGCTGTCAGTACCTTAGACTATCCGCTTTCCAGAATTACTTATTTCATCCACAATGTCCCAAAATATGGAACATGACAGCGTTCTGACTTCACTGCAGAAAAAACGTCTTTATCAAAGACTTAAAAGATTCAGTGCGGACATTTAAACTGCAAAAGTTGATGATGGTCTGAAATGTTCATAAACTATAATCACAGTTATATAATGTGGCATATATCTAAGCTAGCTTCCCCCTTTGGTTCTATTCATGCTAAGCTAAGCTGAAGCTGTTCTTTTTGGTCAAAAAAAATCTAGTTACTGAGTAACAGAAAATGTGTTGATCATCATTCAGTCCTGCATCAAATCCGTCTGCAGCTGTGTTTGTTGTCTAAAACCAGCCTTGTTTCCAACCTTATAGCTGTAACTGCCACAGTCTGTTGTTGTTTACATTTTACAGTGCTGTAAAACTGACAGCAGCAACTCAAAAAGAGACAAGATTGATTGACTTTATTCATTTGCAAGTTGGCTGGTAACTCACCGTGTTGCCAATTTAAGGACTTTGTTGCTATATTTAGCGAGTTTTCAGACCCCTCTAATGACTTTGTTTTTCAAAAAAGAGACTAGCGACAAATCTAGCAACTTTTTCTGGTGTTATTAGAGACTTTTGGAGACGGACATGAAAGAACGTAGTTTATTCTTCTCAATAAGGAATGTGGCAGGCCCCCTCCCGTCCATAAGCACTGAGAAGAGGCTTGTTCCTCATGCAACAGCAGCAGCTCTCAGCTGCGTTGGGCGTAGGAGATGAGCCCGTCTGTTTCATGAGCTGGCTGAAAACGGAACGTATGTGGCTGCGCTGGCTGATCCCACGCTGGCTAACCGTCAGGTATTCTTGTCTAGTCATAAAGAGTTTGGAGGAAGACATTCATAAAGTTTAAAGTGCTGTAACAAGTTGTTGCAGACTCCTAATTTAAAAACAAGCTATATTTAATAAAATTAAACTAGAAAACAAAGCAAATATTGACTGAAAAATTTGTTTTTTATTTTATCATTATCATTATTATTTCTTGCTTCTTGTCTTTTCAGCAATTTTCGCTTCTCCCACAACATTCCTCTTCGATTCAGCATCCATTACAAAATATGTAATAGCTTGATTATGCAAAATAGATGATTACGTCATTTCAACTTTCAGCTGTTCTGATTGGCTCTGCTCTTTTGTTTTTTGTTAATGTGACTGGCTGTTCCTGCTGTCACTCCACCTGTTATGTGTTATTTAGTCAGGCAATAGATTCAAAGCTTCAGTTCAGAAAGAAGAGGAGAGGGTCAGGAGGATGGAGAGGAAAGTGAGTTTAAGTACCCAGAGTCACTTGGTCTGTGTAATTAATTTTTATTTAATCATAATATATAATATATATAATATAATATATATAAGTCATAATGTATGACAGTGAAGTGTTTACCCAGACTAAAAAAGTTATTTTTGTTTGGTACAGACCCCCAAACAATCTGTACCAAACAGAAGGATGCTGATGTACTGTTTGGAAGAGAAATTCATTTTTGGTACAGATCCCCAAACGATCTGTAACAAACAGCTTTAAATCCATAACAGTTGTTCCATGTTTTTAAATCAAAAAGAGAATAATAATCATGTAAAAATGAACTTCTCCTCAAATATCACTTTTCCTTTTCAAAATGAATACAGCTAGAAGGATGCAGATTTACCGTGTAACCGTAGTTTATCACTGTGTTGGCAATTCTGTTAATGTCACTTCCTGAATACAATATTTTACCCACTTAGTTACATGGTATTACACATAATTGTTTATTATAAGTGCAACAAAAAAGGAAAAGAATATTCTTCCAGGAACCTCTGTGAAACACTTTTCTGTCCCGATGTCAGAATCAAATCTATGTCCTGCTGTGTGAACCGATGTCTGCATTCAGGTCAAAAATAATATAGACTGGTGATCGGACCAGCTCTGCTGCTCAGCCCAGCGTGACGCCGTGGGGTCACACCGCCTCTAAGTTGTGTCCTCTGAGAGTCAGAACTGCATCTAATCCTCGATCTGATGGTATTTTAACGGGCTTGATGTAAGTACAACAGTTTACCTGGTGACAAAGAACAGAGAGGTTGATGAGCTAAACAGTAAAAATCTGTCGAACATAAACGTAAACTCATCTCTTCAAGTTTGGTGATATTTCTTGTGGTTAATGTCACACTTCAGAAGTGTTTGTGCCTACCTTCTGAGACAATGATGCTCCGTTTGTCCACTCAAGGAGAAACTCTCTTTGGAGAACACAGAGTGTTCGATTGAGGCTTTAATGACTGACATCAATTTTACATGCAATAAATGTCTCATTTATGCAGCGTCACTCACACCACACATGCAGTCAGCATTCCTCCTTGATCTCTTTTTTCCTCTTATTACTTCCTGCAGCTTCCTTATGGGAGTTCTCAGCCCCTCTATCCATCAACCCAACTATTGTGTCGCTGTATCTCTTCGTGTGAGCAATAACAGCACCAGCAGTGCTAACACAGGCCAACCAAAGCCCTAACTTATTCACAGCGGCCTGATATGAATCTACTTAAGACTCAGTCATTGACTGCTCAGCCAAATCCATCAGTGCAGGCTTGAGATCGGCCGTACCTGCAGCACTGATAAGATGTTCTTTGTGGAGAAGGCCTGATGCTGCTACATCCGCCACCAGAAAGTGGATGGCTATCTGGAGCACTTAGAAACTTAAAGCACTGGTGATGGACAAAAACCATTAAAAGAATACTTGTGGTTCTGGCTGGGCTTGCTTCTACTGAGCCAAGCTGGGACTTTTATGTGATTGGGGCACAGGATTTTTTTTTATTCTCTTTCTGATTATTTGTGGAAGGACTGAGAGCTAAATTGGATGCCTGCCCTTGATCACTGCTGTTGTCTTTGTCTCTTCTGTCTGTTGCACAAAGTCCCTCTGCACATTTGAGAGCATGAGTGGAAGATTTTAATTCAGATAAACTCTCCAAACTGGGTCTATTTTATAAGGTATGTATTTTCTGTGGGTTAGCAATGTCAGCTAAACCCATAATGCTGCAATAACTGGAGAGCGCTCAAGGACAGATAGCCAAGAATAGTGTGTGTTCTCTGAAGTCAAGCCTCTACAGATGGCGGGGTCAGGGAAACAGAGGCCTGCTGGGAGTTGAATCCAGGGGCTTGATTAAACACCGGCCCCATTGTAGGGGAGAGCTGCCGTGGTCACGGCAAGGACCTTCGCTGACCACTTCTGCTCCAATGACTGTATTCATCCCTGTTAATGTTTGCATGGACAGAGTCAGAAGAGAAAAATACACCTACAACAACCTAAATATGGACTTGATTAGTGGGAAAAAAACAAGTGGTGCAGAGCCAGGAAATACAGAGACTAAGATTAACTGTGAATAAATATATAACAGAAATAAAAGATTAAAGAATAGAAAGGGTCTTGTAAAGAAGTTTCTCTGACTCCGCAGGGCTTCAGTGGACTCCTGCAGAGTCAGAGCAGGTGCAGCAGTGTGAAGAGAAGACGTAGATTCTCCTTCGCAACACTTTGATCCAGGAAATATCTGTCTTCTGCATCGCTGCCCTCCACAGGAATCCCAGATCTGCACCGTCACGGTGACGACTGGAAATAAACATCCTCCCCTCTCCTGGCATCTGCTGCAGCCTCAAAGATTAGGAATTATTCAGCTGCTCATATATTTTTTACTCCCAAAATGAATAAGGGAGCAGAGTTATTATCTGCTGAGGCATCTCCGCCAGATCACATGCTTTTCCTTTCCCTGTCTCCCTGCTGTGTTTTCTTTGTGGGAAACTATGGCCACTCGCATTCTTCCTCTATTATGGTGCAATCTACTTTATTTAATAATTCACCAGGCAATCTACCTGTGGTGGGGTTTGTGGACAAACGGCAGCTAAACCGAGGAATAAACACAAATAGATCAGCACCAGTGGGAGGCTGAGAAGCATTTTTAGCACAGCGAGATATCCGTCTCCATGTGGTATGGCACTTCACCCAGAGACCTACTGAAAACATGTAGATAGCTCAAATGGACCACCCAGCTTCATAACCAGAGTTAACCATGTCTCCATCACATCTCACAACAAGGTTGGCTCCGTATTATTTTCTTAATGAGCTCAGACTAAATTAACAACTGGGTGAAATTTGCGCCTACCTGTGGAAATAAGATGACAGGTATGAGGAAAATGGATGAAAAGGTCAAAGTGAATCCATGTGAGACCAGAGTTTAGAAGCTTCTTTGACTTGATATGACATCAAAATGGTGTAATACAACCAAGATGTGCTGAGTTCAGGGAACAATCTACACCTGAGGACTGAGTCACCAATCTCTAATAAACAGAAAGAGTTCAGACGTGCTCAGCAGAGCCTTTTTTAGCTCTTAAAATCAGACAGAAGAGAGCTCAGAGCAATAAGACACCTCGGAGTCTTTAAATTGGCGAGTGTGAATATTAGGACTGGCCTTTTGACATCAGCATGGACTGTTCTTGGAGACAGGAAGCCCTTGGGGTGCAGATAAAAAATGAAAGACGTAAAGCGTACTGGAGGGCCGAGCAGACAGCGACATACCTGCCATTAAACATGTAACACACCTGTAGCCTGAGATGTCAACAACAGCTGCTTGCATCCGTTTCTGCTTTTCCATAAATCAGTGACTTGTTCTTCTCTAAATGTGTTCGAGTTTGTCATTTTTGGCTCTTTTAAGAAGTCCTGGATGGTGAAGGCTGTTTTAGTCTTTCCAGTTCCTGAACGTTTAAAGAATAAACTAGATGGGTCTTTGTTATATTTGACAAATCTGAGCTACTAAATGGTGCTGTTAGTGTCTGGAGCCACTAACTTCATACAGTCAACCTTAAGCCAAAGATCTTGGAGTGACATGTATTTTAAAGCAGATCAAGAGATCAGTGCAGCAAAGGCTTTTCTTTTTATTTGAGGCTGCTTGGTGAGATGGAGTCCTGCCTGCTGAGAGAAGCTTTAGAGTCATCCATTTGCTCGTTATGTCACAGTGGGACTGTCATAGCGTCCTTTATTATGGTCTGGATCAGTCATCTCTTCATCACTTGCAGCTTGTTCAGAAGTCAGCTGCTTGCCTGTTGACTGGGAGAGGATCACATGACCGCTGTGCTGCTGCTCTTCACTGGTTCCTGTTGCTTTTATGATCCAGCTCTTGTTTTATTTCAAAGTTTTTATGTTTAATGAAAGTTGTTAGTGTGTATAATTACAATTGAATGAACAATAAATACGGTAAAATGGGACATTTTATGTGATTCCAGGTGCAGGTTTTCCATTTTAATTGACATTATAGATGCACATTGGCAGTCTGTTTCTGTAATCATATTGGTATTGTCCTATATTTAAAAAAATAATAAATACATGAAAAAAAACGGTTAAAAATGCAGAAAAGAATTTGTAATATAACATGCTTTTTTTACAGTGTGGAGGCTCTTTGTTCCAGGATCAGATATTTTCCGTGGTTGCCCCCCCCACACCACACCTCAGGTCATTCCTCATAGACTTCATGAACTATTAGACATAAAGATTCTGCTTGAGTTCATTCAAACTGTGTTTAATTCATCCTCAACATTCAGTTGATTTATACTAATGTATTTTTTTAATTTACGTATTTATTTCATGTGAGTTATCTAATAATTATTTATAATCTATTTAATATTTAATTGTAGTTTATTTTATTCAAGTCTTTTTGTCAACTTTTCTTTTTTACTGAATGTATTTTTAAATAATTGTAAAGCTATTCAGGCGTTAAACGGGTTAAATACAGCTGAATTGGACATTTATTTGAACTTTTCCTTGTTAATCAGTTTTTATTGTTTTATTTTTCTTACTGAAGGTTATCTAAAACTTTGGAAATCAAGGCACAGTAACTACATCCAAAAATAATGAAAATCACATCCAATCCAACAGGTGTGCAGTAATGAGGATGTAACACAGGTTTCCTCCAGACAGAGTTGTAATGGGTTTATCTTTCAGAAAGTACACAAACAAAACTTTTGCAGGATGCTGGTCTGCAAGAAAGGGAAGATGTTCTGCTGCAACATTAGCTAGGGTAGCTATTATTAGGCCCTGTATTTCAGACATTGTTTACTTTTCTTGTGCTGCAGAAGCACGCTGTTCATGGTGAACAACATCAGTTACAGGTTTCTGCCTCGCTGAGCTGAATTCATACTGTTTTATAGAGTCAGAGAGCCAAGAAAGCAATAAAAAAAGAGTTGTTGAGATGCTGAGTTCAGTCATCCCTCAGCAGCTAAAAGCACTGCTGCAGCTCCTGTGTTTGCTTAGAGGCCACCGTCATCAGCAAAACCATGTGCACGACGTTGGTGAGGAATCCAAACTGGGGCAGAGCTGAAAGAAGAAGAGTGCACCAAGCCTTTTAATAGAAAAAATATTAACAATGAGAAGACACAAACTCTGGCTCATCTGTTTTGGTTCCTTGATCCAGGTTGACTGACATCGCTGATTCTCTGCTGGCTTTCAGCTGGGACCATTATTAGCTCGATATCAGCTTCTGGTGAAAAATAAACCTGAATGTGAAGCATGATTAAATATAATCATAAAAGGCATCCGTGTGCAATTATGGGTCAGTGTCCCATCTCAGAACTCTTAGTGCAGCAGTTTTCTCTTCATTTAATTGTTTTCCTAACATATGCCTGCATCTGCCCTTCACAAATTGTTAATTAGGGACTTCTTTGTGCTTTTGTGTTTTAATATGTGTGTGTGTATGTGTGTGTGTGTGCACGAAAGGAGAAAACACTGAGGTGGTTAATAAATAGCCAGCACTAGGCTGTGAGCTTCTGTAATGTGTTTGACCACATGGGGATCTGCTTTGGAGGAAATGAAGGAAATTGTTCAGTACAGCAGTTTTCAGTGGAGGGAGGGAGGGAGGTGGTGTGTTGAAAAGAGAGGGAGAGGAGCAGGCAAGGCAAGTCAGGTTTATTTGTATAGAATATTTCATGCACAAGACAATTCAAAGTGCTTTTCATAGTGCAGCTTTAGCAGCTAGTTAGCTTTAGCTCCTGAGTAAATGTAGATAAGCTTCTGCTATTTGTAGGTAACGCTGACATGACACTGACAAGATTGTAAAAATCAGAAAAAAATATTAGTATCCAACCAAATCTACCACAGAATACAGTCCCAGTGATGTATGAGTATCCAGGAGTAGAAAAGTAAGAGTAAAAATGCAAGCAGAGGGGAAGAGGAAAGCAGCAAAGCATCAGCAGGGAACAGAAGCAGGAAAAGAAGTAGTCCAGCAGAAAAAAAGAGGATGCAGGGATAGAGGTGTAGTTGGCTCTAGGAGCAGAGGAGGAGGTGGTGGAGGGGGGAGGCTACAGGTGTGATTAGTGTGTCTGACTTTCAAGATGTCCGCCTGAGTGAACAAACTGATATATTAGAGTGATAGACAGTATTCATGCATTTTAACAACCTCTTTTTCTTTTTTATGTTTCTCACATTCTCAAAACAGGGAGGCGTCGTTCTCACTACTGGAATGCTGGGAATCATATCTCCATCTCCCAGACCTCAAATAAAATATTTGGACCTACTGCAGGATGTTCAACCAGAGATTCCATCACGTGATTAAACTCATGACCAGTCAAACCAGCACAGAGTGTCATTTGCTGCAAGGCATCATCCTTCTCCACACAGGTAAATTCACCCCGACACACTAACGGTGTGCAGGAACACTTGAAGCTGCAATATCAACACCCCCCCTCACAAAAAAACACCCCCCCACCCCCCATCCCCCTCCCCAGCAGTTAAACAGCATTCAGAGTAACTTCTGAGTGCCAATCACTCCAAATGAAAAGCACAAATTAAACTCTCATGCTCAATTGCATAATTAGACCTCTGACTTGGCAGTGGAGCGTGAATGATTGAGCACGGAGAGATGAGTGCCCATGCAGTTTTTTATGCTTTTAGAGGTGGATAGACTCAAACAATCTTATTACACTCTGCTGGAGAATGTCACAGACCAGAAATAGAGCCACAATTAGAAACATTCATGTTGAATGTTTCCAGCTAATAAGAAAACCATAGATTCCTTCTAACAACACACATGAAAGCCACTCTCTGACTTGTTCAAGTGTTCAAGGCACTTTGGAAAACAGAGGTCAGGAAGCAAATATAAAAGATATGAAAGTCACTGCTACAGCAGCCTGGCACACGACTGCGGCAGATAGAAAGCTTTTCTTAGATGGTTGTTGTGTTTTTTTTTCTGTTTCCTTACTGTTCTCAACGAGGGGGGGGGGGGGGGGGGTCCGAAAACTTTCGAATTTCAATTCACACCAAAAAAATTCCCCCCCCCCCCCACCCTGGATTGCTAAATA
>JBAFTB010000014.1:30890954-30903345 GCA_037177355.1 Melanotaenia trifasciata | reverse complement strand
TGTATATAACATATATCTTGCACTTGTTGCTTATTGCACTTCTGGTTAGATGCCAAACTGTGTTTCGTTGCACTGTATTTGTACATGTGTAATGACAATAAAGTTGAATCTAATCTAATCTAATCTAATCTAATGCCCCTGAGCACTGTGTTCCTTGAAAATAAGATTTTGGCATTAAAGTAGCCTTTGATGTAATGGTTACTGTTTTTTCAGAAACAATGAACTTGAAGTGCATGTTAAATCTGTTGAAGTAAGGACTGATAAAAACAGGAATCATCCAAATCTTCAACATGCTCCAGGCATAAAATTGGAAGGACAGAGTAGCAACACAGCTAACAGCTCTGGCCCGTGTCCAAAGACTAAACACTAAATGTATGTTTCCTCAAGAATTTGGCATTGATGCATGGCCAGGTTTCCAACCTGAAACCAGTGTTTGGGTTTACTAAGCAGGATATATCTTCTGCTTATTCCATGACTAAAGGCTCAAGAGACAATGAATAGGGAAATGCTATATTTCAACTCATAATGAAAGCCAGATCATGGTTCCATTCAACTGCATATATTGTGCAAATCAGTAAAATTGAAACCCTTCTATTCAGACCAAGCCAATTCAAATAACTAAAAAAAAGTGGACCTAATATTGTATGACTTATTGACTAGTTGACAGGAAGATGAGAAAGACCTGTAGATAGTATCAGATTTCTCCTGTACTGAAGGAGCTGTTTTGAAGCTTCTTCTATAAACTTTCATACCTGCGATGTGGCTTATATGCCACGCAGACCACTGGGCCAATTTCAGGTGCAATTTGCTGGCAGGCGGAAAGCAGCTGGTCTCAGAGTCTGGAGCTGAGCTGCATGATAGAAACACAAATGGAGCAAGACTTGAATTTTTTGGGCTCACATCTCATGTGGTCACATTTCATGGGAAAATAATTCTAAGAACCTGTTTTTTTTTTTTTTTTTTTTAACTATTAATACTTTTCTGCAAGGCTGTGACAGAGCCAAAGTGCAGCCTTTGTTTTACCATCATCATCAACTTGATGAGTCTGAACCAATAAAAGCATAAAGTCTCATAACACTTAGTTTGGTTTGTTGTATTTGGCACCTGCACGTTTGTTTTTCATGACTTTCCATGGCTCTGTTGGCTTTATTCTCTGTCCTTATGGTCAAGGTCTGTGGTAATGTTACGCCAATGATATGCAGGACTGGTTTACTTGACATGTTTGAACCTAGCTGTTATGTCTCATTGTTAATTTGGTCTGACGCGTTTTGCCAGCTGAAACATTTGCTCATCAAAGCCGACTGCAGCATTTTCTAAGTCATTTCCATGTTAGGTCTTCAGACCAGGACCTAACTCTGAGTTTCTGCTGGCTGGCCAGGAGGCTGTTTAGCTGACCTACTAATCTGCTGGTTATTCCCTAAATAGAAATCAGCTATTCTGGAGTTCTGTGTCAGCAGTTCTGCAAGGACTGGACATGTCCTCTCCCTTCAAATGAAGACACACAATCTCACATTCCCAGTCCTTCCTACTGAAAATGTATGAGCTACACAAACTAATCTTGGGAAAGTAATCTTAAAAGGAAAGGCATTGTGCTTCTGAATGTTTTACTGTTAATAAATTAATAAAAAAAAGAAAATGGTATCAGAGTAGAATTAGTTTGTTTTTGTTACCTATATGTTTTTGTGTTTTATTGTCAAGCACAGGTGATATTTAAAGAAAAAAAGGTTTTCACCTTCATATGAGACACAGTGGTTTACACGAAAGCAACTTGTTTTTCATCTTATGGTTTATTTAACGAACACTGAAGTGAAAATGTATTTGTTAGCAGGAAGTTTTCAAATTAAACTACACTGGGAAATCAATCCATAAATTAAATGAGGATTAAATTAGTTTTAGAAAAACTTCATCTCAATGAGGAGTTGGTCTAAATGTGGACAACAGGTGCAGAGTTATTGATGCGTTTTCAGATAACATACGAATTTCATGTCAGCAACACGAAACAAGCACAGGTTGGTGCTTCTGGACTTTTCTAATGTGTGACTCTTTCTTTCACAGAATTCTTACTGTGATATTTTAATTCTTTAAATGTTACTGTTCATCCTTTGACTTTGCTTTATTTCTCTCCTCCATTGTCACATCACAGATATTGATCTTCCAGATCAGGACTCATCATAGAATAAGGACTCAGGGTAGAAGTAAATTTGAGCTATGAAAGGAAAGGTAATCCATTTGTTTTGTTATTTATTTTTGTTTGTTACCCAAAGCAGAGCTTCAGCCTTGATCATCCATCTCCAGTCCCGTTAAAACCAGTTTTAACACCGATTATTGCCTTACTGTAATAGTGATACACTTTAATTAATTTTCCTTTATATTGCAGTTTTCTTTTTTCAGAAGGTAGTTTCTGGAAAAAAAAGTCTGTGTAGCATTTTTAAACATTTACAAAGCACATGCCACAGGTATGGTGTTATATCTCCGTCTCACTGTGACAATATAACATTCATGCATGCAAAGAAAACATGTTTTCCGTTCAATGACTATTATTAAAGACTATAATAAAGGCTGTGCATCTTCTCACGATTTGATTCAATTACAATGATCTTGTCAACGATTCAATTTAATACAATGATGCATCACCTTGAGTTCCGTCCTCAATTTTCTTTATTACTCCACATTGCTGCTTTCTAATTCATCGATTTCAAAGATCAATCTGAGTGTCCTGATACTGACAAACAACATAGACATGTAAACCATGATGTCATTCTCAACATCATCGTTGAATTTTTCTTGTTCCATTGCTGGAAATTCAAGAAACATAACTATATTTGGACCTTCTGGTCAAGCAGCATTCTATCTTTCTTGCAGTGAAACAGTGTGTTTTGCCTCTTCAGTCTTCCCGTAATTAGCTCGGACAGAATACGGGAGTTAAGAAGATGCTTTTCATGTTCTCCTTCATGGCCAGACAACATTTGCCTGTAAGTATTCTACTTAATTTGTTATTGAGCACAGAGAACATTGTTGCTGTCAACATTTGTTTATGGACAATGTTGCTTTAAACCCTGTCTAGCAACGGTTCTTTTACTTTCCACTGCCCAAGCACCGTTTTTTGTTTTGGCCACTAAGAATTCACAAATGGCCATCGTTTTTAAAGATGGCCACCCATCAAGGTTTAGAAATAATACTCATGTGCCTCTGATCGTGTTTTTAGGCATTTATTTTTGGTTTTAAATACTTTTGGAAGTTCCACACTCTGTGCCACACTTTGTTGCCAAAAAGGGCATACGACTTGTCATATATCCGGAAAAGTAGTGTGACAGTCATAATTGATATACTTACTTTTCATCATTACATGCAGACCTTAAGAGGTATGTGGATAGTGAATCCTATGGATTACTACAGTTACAGATATGCTATCAGTACCAAATTTTTTTACTTTAAAATTTATGGGTTGTATACTGATTTGTTTGCTCTTCCAGGCCTGTATAAGTGGCTATGTGTTATATCTCAAAAACTTTAATAGATACACTACCGTTCAAAAGTTTGGGGTCACTTTGCCATGGGATTCAAGGGAAGTGACCCCAAACTTTTGAACGGTAGTGTACAAACATGCAACTGGTACCTAATTGTCCGCAATACCCAACTTTATATTCAACTTTCTTACATTACTGAGGCATAAAATCAACACCGGTGGAGTTATTAAAAAATAACCAAATTTCTGGCCGGACATCTTGGATTTTGTGGTCGCCATTTTGGATTTTTGTGTGGCCACCAGTATTGTTTGATAGAGTGGGCTCTGAAGACTATATGTACCAAATTTCATGCTTGTGTCACTATTTGTACAATTTTTTCACTTAAACTGCTGCACTAAATAAAGAGGGTGCCCACTCACACCCTGGTCACCCCCTTTTCTGTCCCCTCCTCTCTGGGACAAGAGACAGAGCACTCCAAGCAGAATAATTTATATTCCGTTGTAGTCTCTTGTCTTATATAATATATTTGGGACATTTCTTTACAGTTAACTTTGCACTTTAATCACGCTGCTGTGTGGAGCTGCTAAACTGATTTTTATTGTTCCTGAAACAATGACAATAAAGATCTCTGATCTTTATTCACCAAAGCAGGGATCCCCAGCTGTGGGCCTCTTGAGCCTGAGTCCTGCAGGTTTTCAACGCTTCCCTGCTGCAACACACCTGGTTGAAACAGTTCTCAAGCAGCTTGTTTTCAAAGTCTGCACCAGCTTCTTAACAACCTATTATTTGAGTCAGGTGTGCTGCAGTGTGGACATATTGAAAAGATGCTCTAAAGTGTTAAAGTGTTCGTAGAGCTGCACAAAACAGGTGAAATCTCTTGAAAAAGATGCTGTGTGCTTTGCAGCTTCATTCTTGTTCTACCTGTAGGGAGCAATTTAAAAAATCGGGATAGAAATTACACTGATTCTGAATGCTGAAGTGTAAAAGCTTCAACAGGAAATAAAATTAAACTTTTTAGGTCAAACTTTTCAAAAACAAATTTCCGTTTTATTTGGGTGTGCTCTGGTGCCACAGGTTTAGCCTAATTTTACCACCTCTTATAATATTTTAGAGCAGCTGACACGATGGAGATGGAATTGCTTTAAAAACTGGACGTGTAAAAATTCCTTAGTACTCCATAAAACTACTACTAAATATGCCAAAACAGGTAAATGAACTTCCACATTGCTGGGGAGGTGTGATTAGAGAGGTGGTGGTGGACTTGGATCTGGTAAATCCTTCTTCAAAGCCCTGGACTGTCTACAAAGGTTAACCATTGTGAGCACTGGAGTCTTACTGTGTGTTAACACCAGGATAGTCCACTAGACTCGGTCCTACTGGAGACTCGGTTCAGTTGGGGGTCCAGTATTCTTCAAGACCAAGACCTTTTAAATAATGTGTTCCACTCTCTGCATCAAGAAATACTGATGGAGAAGATGAGACACACAAAGAAGAAAACCAGTTCATCTATTGGTTCGGTTTCTAATACATAACAGCTAAATATGGAGCAGGACCAGATCCTAGAGGTCTTGGGTTGATCAGATTTCTATCAGAACTTTTCCCGAATTTTTCTACGTCTGACTGTGAGACATTTCTCACGTCCAGAGCCGCCAATCATCCCACATGCGCTTTTGTTTTGGTTGTGTTCACCTGGGATGCCGTGCGCTAAACCCACAAGCCACTGTTCTGTAATCCACTTCCTGTATTTGGTCCACTTGAAGCGGATCGAGATCCGCGTTTGTATGTGGACCGAGTGCTTCGATTTAAATCAGAATTTGTTTCCACATATCTCCAATGAAACTAACTTGGATTAATAAAGTCTGATAAAAAAAATAAAATGAAAAAGAAAACAGGATGTTGTTGTTCTTGCAGCCCATGTATCTGCTCCGAATGCATTCATGTACTAAACTTCGACACTTTCACATCTAACCAAAAGATAAGTGTCAGATCTCCATCACACACACACTCACAGGCCTGAATTAGGACACGAAGCTTGCACAGTTTTACAGTTTTATTTTACATGAACTCAAAGACAAAAACCAGCTTTCACAACTATTTCCCTTCACACCTGGATGAGCAGTCTGAACATCAATTTCCCAACAAAACTGCTGCAATCAGATAAAGAATAACTGACAGGTGACCTGTTTTCCTGGCTCAGGTCAGTGTGGGAGTAAATCTGGATTCTCTGATCAGCTTTTTGATTTTGTGAATGATATACATTCTGTGTATAACCCAGGATGAATCACTGGTAGACGTAGCTGGAGATGAAGCACAGCATTAATCCTGCTTCTCTCTTCATTGTTTTTCCCAGTGATCCATCTGCCGTTTGAATGGCTCACGCTTTACAGCTGCATGGTTCTTGTCAAGTTATCTTTTTATTCTGTCAGCGTTCATCCAGAGCTTGTTTTCATTCTGATGATGCACTTGTCAGTTTCCTGGTGTGGTTGCCTGAGTGGATGCAGTCTGTTGCAAATACTAAGGCAGCTTTCCTGTTTCCTGTGTTGTCCTCATACCAGAACCCTTCATCTTCTTTTAGTCATTACTTAATTTATTAGCATCAGCGGCTGTAAAGCAGTGAGTATTTTTACCTCCTCATATTTCCTGTGGTAAACATGTTTACAGCCAAGTCACCAGCTGATCAGTGCAGTTCTCTGATGATTGACAGATCAGGAGAGCCTCCCTTTACATCCCAGCACACATCAGTTTATCTCTCTGTGTCTGCTGCTGCATAAACACACTCACTGTGTCATAACAGCTGAGGGGCTTTGGAAGTTTAAAAGAAGGCAGCTTCAGACAAAACGACAGCAGAAACTAAACTCTACATCATAAAATATCTTGGTAGAAAAACTGGACTCAACAACAGGGAACAGAGAGAGTGTGAAGACCAGCAGCGTCTCATTCAGAGCTGAAGACCATCAGATTCGAAGTGGAACGTTGATTCTGAGCAATGCAGCTGTTCTTTCCTCTTCGTTTTATATTTCTGAAACACAGAACTAAAACATCTGGCTCAGCAGAAACACACAACATGTTTCCTTGATGGTGGATTAGATTTTAACCATCTATAGAAGATCAAAGATGATAAAACAAGCAAGAAAAAGAAAAACTTGTCTGTCATTAGATGCTAAAAGAATAGTTTTAAAAACTAGTAGAAAAAAGAAAACTTAAGTATGATGGATGGAAATTCAAAATCACATCTACATAAATATACAATACTTTATAAATAATGGATCCACCCATCCTACCGCAGCAGATCCCTAAACCAGATCCCTGCATGGAGGCTGAAGCTGGACTGTGGTTATAATCTGACCTTCCTATGCTAAAAGCCATATTCATCCAATAACACATACACACACACACACACACTCTCACACACACCTTCACAATGCTTCATTGTATCTGTCATACACAGACATTTGTGCACAGACAGACACGTTGATGGTCAGCGTTAATGTGGGGTTATATCTGTTTACTGAGGAAGCTGATTGGTGGACGACTCCTTCCTCCAGAGCTACAGCACTCAGCTCGCTGATGTCGAGCTCAAGTTCATCCGCACATACAGCAAAGGTTTATAAAACTTTACAGCAGACAACAAGGTGATGGTAATAAAACCACTATAAGCGCATTAAATACAAGTAAAAGGAGATGAAAGCACATAAAGAATATAAATGATGAATTTTAATGTTGTACTCTGCTGGAGTTCAGGCGTCTCCACTGACTGTCCGGCACATCTGGAGCATCAGTGAACATCTGTCTTTTTTAGGTTTACATCGTCGCCATTATCAGGCTCTGTTATGCTCTTTGTTTCTCTGTGTTTTAACAAGTTAAACGTGTAGAATTGTTACATTATCTTGTTGATAAATTTGTGCTCTTACAGCCCAACTGTATGTGTGGCAGAAAGTCACCAGATTTGCTTTCGGACCCATGTAACACCTGTCAGCAGGTCATTTTATCTTCACGTATCCTTTTTTTCAGTCAAGATGTTAAAATGAGGTTCATGCAGGTTTTTCATGGTTTGTTACCCTCATCTGCTGAGGCTGAACCATCATCTTCATCTCTCGATGACACAATAAGTAACATGAGTATGGGTGTTTTTATACAACATAATGAAAACAGGGCTGCACGGTGGTGTGGTGGTTAGCACCACAGCCTCACAGCAAGAAGGTCACCGGTTCGAGCCTTGGCTGGGGGAGGTTCGAACCCGGGGGGGTGGTGGCCTTTCTGTGTGGAGTTTGCATGTTCCCCCCGTGTATGCGTGGGTTTTCTCCAGGTTTTCCGCCTTCCTCCCACTGCCCAAAGACATGCATGATAGGTTAATTGGTTATTCTAAATTTTCCCTAGGAGAGAGTGTGTGTGAATGGTTGTTTGTCTATCTGTGTTGGCCCTGCGACAGACTGGTGACCTGTCCAGGGTGTACCTGCCTCTCACCTGTTAAAATGCTGGGATAGGCTCCAGCTCACCCGCGACCCGTAATGGAATAAGCGGTCAAGATAATGAATGAATGAATAATGAAAACATAAAAATGGTGATACATTTAGGCCAAACATAAAGTAATTAGGACAAAGTAATTAGATAAAGGAAGGTTTGTCATGAATATGGATAGCAGTGGTTGAATCATGGGAAATCTGAAATAATATTTCTGAAGTTAATTTTTAAATGAAGGATTTAATCTTTGGATATGTTAAGCCCCATTTCCACCAAGGTGCCCAGATTGGGATGGGATGGTTTGGTTCAGTAAACCCTGATCTCTGCTCTGTCTGTCTATGGCAACCGTACCCTTAACTGGAAGGCATGAGCTGGATAATAGCATGATGTCATAGCGTGATGTGACGTGACCCAGAAATGAAGGTGGACATCCAGCAGGTTGTCTTCTTTTTTATTGGCATGTGTCTTTAAACAGCTAGAAATCCACTCTAGTTTTAAACATGGAGATGTTCCTGCTTTGTTCTTATTGGTGAGTCACGCAAGTGATGACTCTTTCCACCAATCAGTGGATTTCAGTGTCGAGCTGCACCGTTTAGGGTTGGATCAGTAAGACTGGGAGCCCAACACAAGGTTCGACAAAAGTAGGACTGCTTGGATCAGACAGTCTGCTACCCTTACTAGTTTTTACCTGTGGAAATGCAAAGAAATCTGCACCGTTCGGAGCTGATACCATTCTGCTCATTGATTCCCTTTTAGTTGTTTTTCTACTTGAGTGATAACTTTCAGGAGAAATTTCTATTAACAGTATTTGTTGTACTTGTGGTCCCCTAAACTTCCTCACACAAAATGACATTAAAAACTATTTAGCTGGGGTGAACTTTGTAATGAGTTACACCACATCATGCATCTCTGTGAACAAATCTGCATCTGTGGCTGCTTCTAGGACAGCAACCTGGCAGCACCGACAGCTGCAGGAAAAACTCTGCGGCACCTAACGGCGCCCGGCTGCAGCATCTTCAGTTTACTGTTGTTATTACTGCTTTGATGTTGACAGCGTGTTCAGAACGAAAGGAGAGCAAACACCTGAATGCCGTCACTAAACCTGCAGCGCTTCCAGCTTTCATGCCACAACAAAAGGATAAAAGCACACACATGGAAAATTTCAGTGTGGATTTACAGACATGAAAAGTACATAAAGTAGTAAAAGCAGCTTAAAAGATCACAGAAGAATAAAGAAATGATACACTAGTTTATTTATGTAATGAGAAAGAGGGAGCCGTGGAGGAATGTGCTTTTTCTGCCTCCCAGTAGAGCCCCTCAGTGGTTCTTCCAGAGAGCATGCTGTCATCTTAGTAACCTGAGACCATTTGTTTGTGTTGGTTCATTTCCAGACTGAATGTTGTTTCCTGATTGCTCTTCCTCATCTTTCAACTTGTCTGACTGACAAATGTGCTTTGAAGTGAAGTAAGAAGTAGCTGAGTGGCGCTCCTGTTGCTCTGCAACACTGGCAAGTTTTTCACCTCAGTGATGGTAATTGTTTTTGACATTTTTTATTTCTAATTTCTCTCCATTTTCTCTCCTCAATTCATCAAGTAAAAACCACAAATTTAGAAGAAATCTAATTATTTGAATGTATATTTTTAACTGAAACACAGCACAGAAATATTCAGACTTTTTATCACAGCTTTTAGTTCTTTTGGTGAGAAAGTGAGTCATCAGCTCCAGAATTCATATCTCCTGAGACAGACTTCACAACAGGCTGTAATACAAAGAATGATTGCTGGGTTAGGAATGTATGCTCCAGAGTTAGCTAGGTAATTATTTTATGAGTTGGCTCGTATGGACACAGTTATTATAAACTGGACTAATGTAGATTTGTTTTAAGTGGATCAGAATAAGTTGGCTAAAATTGATTGTCTGTAAAGTAACCTGAGATTACTTTTTTATGAATTGGTGCTAGAAAAATAAAGATTAATTGAATTTAAATGGTAAATTTACTGTACCTGGAATGATATCCAAAGCGCTTTACATGTGCGTCACATTCACACACTGATGGCGGAAGCTGCCATGCAAGGTGCTCACTCACGACCCATCAGGACCGATGTGGAGTTCGGTGTCTTGCTCAGGGACACCTCGACATGAGCTCGACAGGCGGAGGATTGAACCGGCAACCCTTACAAGACGGCCACTCTACCCACTGAGCCACGCCACCCTGAACTGAATATAAAGAACCACCTTAAAGTCGACTATGTCCTACAGAACATGCTGTTGCTGCACCGACATCACATTTATCTTTGTTAGATTAGATGATCTGTTTTCTAACACTAAATATAACTAAACACAGAAAACCAACATTTAATGCAACATGTTGATTCCATGATGGTTCCATGTTGGCTGAAGGCAAATATGCAACTTTCCATCAGGCAACAGCTGGATTTGAACAAGTTTTAATTATTTAAATAGGACATAACATTAAACCACCAAAAATAAAGATTTAATTGCTTTATAGTGTGAATTTATTTTTCTAGATAGAAAATAGACGAGAAATTATGTTTTAGGGTTGAGGTTAAGGTTTAGCCTTCTGAATCCCCAAAGGGAAAATGGGGTTGCCATGGACATTCACATACAATACCGATAGAAACAAATAACAGAAACACTGAAGCTGGTCTCTGCTATAGACCTTTGTAACAATAGAGCCACAGCACAACTTACAAAGGGTTCATTAAAAAAAGTGACTTACAGCATTTATCCCACTGTGTGATTAATAGAGAAAACAGACACGAGAAAAGATGGATCAGATGAAAACAGTTCAAGTCTCTGTGTCTCCTGTCTGTTCTCTTCTGGAGACGTTATCTCAACCAGCCTTCCACCAGGAAAATGCCGGGTATGCCAGATGGCCAGTACATCCCAGCCGAAGGCTTAAACTTTCAATAACCTTCTGAAAATATCACAAATACAAATCAGACTTAAACAACATTTTAATGTCTTTGGACATTCAGGTAACATCGATTATTGTGCAGCTAATTATCAACAGACGGCAAGTCAGAATTTAACCAGTCAAACTGAACAATCATAGTGATGATTAAATTACACAGCTCTAACATTCTATCACCAAAAACACCATTCATTTCTCTTCTTAACCTAAAACCAACTGTCATGACCAGGAACGATGTTTCATTAACAACTATAGATGCCCAGCTGAGACATTAAATCTAACAGTCTCTTTAAACCTGCTCAGCTGCTACACAGCAGAGGAACTCTTACAATGAAAACACAACACTTTTGTTGTGTGGAAAAAAGACTGAAGGCTTGTCGGTGGGCCATCACAGTGACAGTGTTTAACTATTCCTTAAGAGTGTTCACACATGCAGCAGCTCATCAATAATGGTTACAGGAAGGCAGGTTGGAGAGCAGATTGCTATCAAAGGACTGTAATAGACACAAACACACATACAAAAACACACTGTGTGTATGAGGACCAAAGATCTGAAAGTTTTGTCACCACTTTTTGGCAAATGTGCAATGGGTAATTCTGAAATCTTTTCCTTTTGTGACCTCATGAAGGGAAATAACCACTCCCCCCCGGGTAGTGGATACTACCATTGACCCGAGGGCAGGCTGAAATCACCGAGCGGGTGCCAGTGAAAGATGGATCCTCTCCTAAAAAGGGTGTGGAGTGGTTGTGGACAGTCATCACTCATGAACATTTAAGGGTTCAAAGAAACCGTCACTGTCCTCATACTTCCATGTGTGTTTTGTGTTGCCATGTTAAGTCAATTCTTCCACTAGAGGTTATTGCAAAGATCAGAGTTAACTCTTGAAAGCCAACGTTAGTTTCAGACACCATTTGGCGATGGTAATGCATCGCTATAAAGTTGTTTCCAACCGCCGAACATGACCTAAAAATTTGCATATTGTCTCTTTTCAAAAGCTCGCACAATTTTTACATTTGTTGTCTTCGTCTTTTTCTTTTTTGTACCCTTCCTGATCCTCTTCTTCTTCTTCTCTGGTTTGTTTCTTTTTGTGGTCACATTTCAACTATTCTGCTGAGAACTGTCCCCACGATTTCTGATGGTATTGCCTTGTCTTCTGCATCAAGCGACAGATGACTAAGCTCCCTAAGAACAGACAAAATTACGCAAGCAACCTATGCAGAACACGGACGAAACTGTGTCCATCTGCGTATCCGTCTTCTGCGTGGAGCGTAAATGGGCTTTTAGATAGCTTTCTCTGGACTCATCTCCAGGCTCGTCACCTGCTCACATATCAGTCTTTACTGGCTAGGTATAAAATTATATTCATTGCTGTAACTTGACTCTTTCAGCTGCAGCAGTGGAATAAGAAAATATGAAAATGAGTTCTGACACAACAACATGCTGCTGCTTTTTTTTTCAAATCAGGTATGAAGCTTATCCTTCAGCTTCAACACTGCACATAATGTTCCTTTGATCTGCTCACAGTGG
>JBAFTB010000014.1:30870573-30881383 GCA_037177355.1 Melanotaenia trifasciata | reverse complement strand
AATGCAATGGTACTAATAATTGGCATAATTATTTATTTCGGAGTTTCGGTTTTCGGCCTTGGTTTCCTTATTTTCGGATTGCGGTTTCGGCCAAGAATTTTCATTTTGGTGCATCCCTAGTATTGACGTTTTGTGACGCCAGCATTAGAAATTTGTAGAAAAGCCTGTCACCACTGTCAGCCCCAGTTAGTCTTGTGAACAAACTCTAATGTTTGCCAAGTAGTGGGTAAGCCTGATCAGGTGATTCCCCCTGCTCCCTTGTGTCCTATTCCTATGATGGAACAGCCCTTTGATCATGTTATTGTAGATTGTGTTGGCCCTTTGCCTAAAACTAGAAATGGTTACCAATTTCTTTTGACATTCATATGCAATGACACATTTCTCAGAAACCATCCCACTACCTAGGATTACTGCTTAATCTGTCAACGGAGCCTCTGTCTTTTTTCTGTTTAAATTACCCAGGGTAATACAAATGGACCAAGGCACATATTTTCAGTCTGGTTTCTTCATGCGTGTTTTGCAGACTTTAAAAGTAAAACATGTAACATCCAGTGCATACCACCCTTAATCACAATGCACATTGGAAAGTTTGCACCAAACTCTGAAATCGATGTTGCGCAAATTTTGTTATACTACTGCAAAGTCGTGGGATGAGGGTGTCCCCTTTGTTGTCTTTGCTGTTTGTGAAGCAAAACAGGAATGTCTTGGTCACAGTCCTGAAGAGCTAGTCTTTGGCCACACCCCGTAGGGACCTATTACAAGTTCTGAAGGAAGGATTCCTGCTGCCAGATGGTGTCCTGAACCGCAGCATATGTGAGTATGTACAAGGATTTCTTGACCGGTTGAGAAACACAAATAACCTTGTGAAAGCTCATCGAGTCACATCACAGACGAAGATGAAATGTGTTTATGATTGATGTTCTGTAACATGAGAACTAATGGTAGGTGATCGGGTCCTTGTTCTGTTACCTATTGTAGGCTCATTTTTATACGCTCAATATGAGGGGCCTTTTTCTGTGGTTGGTCGAGCAGGAGAATTTAATTATGTGATTGAAACTCCTAATAGACATCCAAAGACCCGTATCTGCCACATCAGTATGTCAAAGCTACAGTATATCACCCCCACAAGTCAGAAAGTGATTTGCCAGTTTGCATTTTTACCCATTCAGATATCGCTCAACACTCCAGACGAAGATGATGGTTTCAAAACCCCAAACAGTCCGATTTTGTCTGCACGTCTTCTTAACTCTGAGATGTTAAAATCTCTGCCCAAACTATTCAAACATCTAAGATCTGAACAGGGAGGTGATCTTACGAAATTAATTAATGGTCACTTGTGCCTGTTTGGTGATGTTTCGTCACATACTACTGCGATATCTCATGACATCATTGTTCAAAATGCAAGACTGATCAAACAAAACCTGTATCACGTGAACCCTCTCAAACGTGCCTTAATGAAGAAAGAAACTGAGTATTTGCTGGCAAATGGTTTCATCAGACCCAGTCACAGTCAGTGTAGTTCTCCCTGCTTAGTGGAGGCCAAACCGGATGGTTCTCCTAGGTTCATCACGGATTACCGAAAAGTTAATGATAGTTGTCAACTCTTCTGGGTTAAGGATTACGTGGACAACATTGGTGCTGCTTGGTAAATAAGCAAATTACATTTTTTAAAAGGTTTCTGGCAACTGGCATTAACTGAACGCGCTTTGGATATCACAGCTTTGTGACCCCTGATGATTTGCTGCAGAACACAGTTATGGCCTTTGGCATGTGTAACGCTCCTGCAACTTTCCAAAGACTCATAAACCGTGTTTTGGCTGGTCTTCCATTTTGTTCTGCCTACTTAAATGATCTTGTAATGTTTTCTGATTCCTGGTCTGATCATGTAGATGCATTGCAGCAAGTGTTTGGATGCTTAGCACAAGCATCCTTAATGCTTAATCTTGCCAGATGCGAGTTCGCACAAGCCACCATGACATACTTAGGCCTACAAATAGGGCAGGGTCAGGTCTGCTCTATTGAGGCCAAAGTATCCAAAATTCTCGATCATCTCGCACTGACCACCAGATGCGAGCTGCACCACTTTATAGGCATGGTAGGTTACTACTGTGGGTTTTGTCCCAACCTTTCCATTATAGTTCACCCATTTACAGATCTTATCAGTCTAAATTCTAACAGCTCCCATTTTACCACCTGTCCGCCATGCTCTTTGTTATGCCTCACGTCTCCTAGTAGGGCCGGGATGTAACAGTTGTGAAGAATAGTTTCTATTTTTTTAAACTTTGACAGTCCTGACTAAACCACAACAAAGGTCTGTTGTAACCTCTAAAATCTTGGCATCTTAGTTTTTCTACAACAGGCTCAACAATCCAGTCTTTACACCTGACATTTTCTCCAGTATTCACACATATTCTTGCTTCCAAAACTGTTGAAATCCACTGCAAACAGCATCAATAACAAGCTGTGTTAAATCTTATGAAGTAATACAGTGTTTACGACATTTTATAATAATAAAGACCGTAACGACCCAACCAGTCCAGGCAGATGGCCGTCCTTTCGGGTTCTGGTTCTAATGGGGGTTATGGCATCGCTTTTCATTTTTATGCCGATGACAGCCAGATATATATGCCACTAAAGCAAAGTAAAGCTTACTGCATTAAACCACTTTTATGTTGTATTGAAGAAATTAAAGCCTGGATGTCCCTGAAATTTCTGCATTTTAATGACAACAAAACTGAGGAGTTGTTGTTTGGCCTGAAGGATGTTTCCTCAGCCTGTCTAGACCTGGGATGCTTGGGTGGCCTACAGTGACCAACTTTGACATGAAGCTGGACTGTGCTCTAAATTTTAATGCACAGATTAGCATTGTTGTGAAATCCAGCTTCTTTTAGCTCAGACAATTGTCTTAAGCTAAGTCGTTTGTCCATCGTCATGATTTTGAGATTTTAATTCATTCTTTTATCACAAATCACTTAGATTACTGCAACACACTTTATGCCAGACACAACTCTTGCCTGACTGCAACTCACTCAAAACGCTGCAGCTCGGCTTTTAACTGGCACCAAAAGACAGGAGCACATGACACTGGTTTTAAAGTATTTGCACCGGTTATCTGTTTTGTTCTGTATTGGTTTTAAAATTATTTTATTTGTTTTGAACCTGCTCCAGCCCTACACCCCCGCACGCTCTTTCAGGTTGGCAGATCACTCCTTGCAGGTTTCCCTAAATATAAGGTGAAATCCAGAGGGGACAGCTCCTTTTCAGTTGTTGACCCCAAACTTTGGAAAACACTGCCCCTGCACCGTAGACACTTTCTGTCTTTTAATCTACTCTTAAGACTTACATATTTTAACTGGCCTTTTACACAGCTTGAGTTGTTGATTTTTTTTAATGTTTTTTATTTTATTTTTTTTTTTTTTTGGCTTGTTTTTTATCATTTTATTGTCTTAATTAATTGTGTTACTGTTGCTATTTTGGATGCCTTAAAAGGTGCTATATAAATCTAATCCATTATTATAAATTAGATCAGATAATGGACCTGTTTTAATTTGATTCTAATTGGGCTACAATCAACTGGACTGGATTAGACTGTGTCTGTTAAAGAGCTTTAAGGTGACTGTTAAATAAATCTGTATAAATAAAGGTGAGATTAACTGAATATAGCAAACATAAACTTTGTGAAACTTGAAAAACCCATAAAGCAAGTAATCTCCCTCCCAGTTTATTCCACCAGTTTACCAGATCGGCAGTTGGTTCAGTTTTTATTTATATCTTACAGAATCTCATCATGGAATAGGGGTTTATAGGATCTGGGTCTTTCATACTGTTTTTACAGCATAATCAGAATTTTTTGATGAATCTGTGCTGATGCACTTTAATTTGAAACTGCTGAAGAACATCAGTTATATGAAACTATAAACCGTATCTTTTAGAAATGTTGAATCCTAATTTCATTCAATTTGGTGCTTTGTTTGTAATCAACCATTTCTCAGAGAAATCCAGGAAAACTTAGTAATTTAAAGACAATTTAAGGGTCCAATTAAATAAATGACCCATGAAAATCTTCCCCTTAGAAGTCCACCATCAGTCATGTTCTCCGTCATTTCAGTTGTACTGTCCCTGACGGAGACGTGACACCAGATGCAGACAGAGAGGAGAGGACATATAAGTGAAATCTTTACAGTGATGGAGCACCGGGGTTAATGATAGTATGAATATGACTATGTGTGTGTGTGTGTGTGTGTGTGTGCAATGGATGCTTGACCTGCCCTTCATCTCTAGAGATGTAGCTCTTTATCAGCCCGACTCTGTCTTTCTGAAAAGGTTTATTGTTCAGAGCTGACAAGTCTGGCTGACACAAGCTTGTGGCATTACATCTCAAACCATCATTTTGTCTCTCCACAACGCGTGGACATTATGACTTGCAGGCCTGTTGGTTGTGGAGAGACTGTATAAGGTGACCCACCATCAAGCAACTCTAGTTTAACACAACATAACCAGGAGCCTAAAACCTGACCTTTCCTGTCACCTGATGATGTATGATTACTGTAATGGCTCAAGACAGTTGATCTTACATCCTAGATAAAGTTGTATCAAACAGATAACAAACTCTTCATTAGCCTCAAGATTTCTGGTTTGTTAAGAAATGTGTATTGATTTTCAGCTCCAGTTTCAAAGAGCACTTTGCTCCAGCATGCTTTTTTACTGAGTTGATCTCATGAAACAGCCATACACAACTAATATTCAAACTTTACTGGTAATAAATAATTGCAGTACATCTATTGCTGCTTTTGTTTTTGTGCTGGACTAAGATCATACTGCCACCTGGCTCATTTTTTTTACTCTCCCAAATGGATCTACCACTCATACAGAATAATATGACTTCATCCAGCCATTCTCAAGTTAACCAACAGAAAGTCAGCCATTTATTTTGGGAGCTTGGCCAAGGCTATAAGTCAGAACAGGAAATAAAGTGAGAGTGAGGTGAAAATTTGGTTCTGTGACTAAAAGTGTTTACACACCAGTTAGGGTTAAAGAATCTGGAGCTAACAGCATGCATACTTCCCACCCCAGTTTGAGTTTCAGTTTTCGTGCTGATGAGAGGAAATGCTGATTTAATTTCACTCTCCCTAGAGTGCCTGGAGCCCTGATTTATAACCCTTGATACTTTAAGATAATACACTGTGGTGGACCACTGTAGCTATAAGAGCAGGTAGAGTTAACATTAGAATTCATGCTAGATTGTAAATACAAGTGAATCATGAACAGAGCTGAAGCAGATGTGAAAGGTTTCCAAAAAAAGACAGAGTTTGAAGGGATGTGTAGTTTTTAACTATTTAAAGACAGACTACAGAATGTTTGCAGATTTTCTGAATGATCCCTATTGACAGCTAATCCAGCATCCATCTTCATCTTATCTGTACTCTGAACTCTCTCCAACCAGCAAAAGTGAGTCTGATGGTGACTCTTGTCCTCTCTTCCTCCAATAATGTCTTCTTGTATTTCTTAGCTGAATCAGCCAGGATTCGTGTTCAACATGGTCAGCATGTTTATATCCGCTTGCTAGCATGTGACGTGGTGTGTAAAATTAAACTAGGCTGTAACGTTACATGGTGTCCCTGATAAAAAGCTGACGTGGTTTCTCAGCTTCCAGATGCTACTGGGCAACAGTTGATCCAGGTATGCTCATAATAGGGGTCACTGTGCCAACAAATGAGTCCAGAATACAGGAGTTTTAAAGTGGAAATGCAACAAGCAATTTTTGGCACTGAAATTGTTAAAATATACATGAATAAACATCAAGACAAAAAATTATTTTCAAAAATAGTTAACACCACAGAAACGAACAATTTAATATCATAATTTTACCTAGTTAGCAAGTCAGCGAGCTGCTACTTTGGTGTGACGTCACTATCTACGCAACAGGGTTGGTTGGTTTGTTTGACTATGAGTGGAATCCATAGGTATAACCAGCTACACTACACTACACCCTACAAGCTGTACTACATTTGAGAAAATTAATGGAAGTCAAAGCTGAAAGACCAATCAAGCATCCAAATCTAATTGCCAATGCTTTTGAGCCAATATGCCATGTGACTTAAGGAGGGTGCGGAGGAAAGAGGAAGATGTGGAGCCGGTGCTTGTCTTGGGGACGGAGTGGGTTGGCAGCACTACATGGTGTAGGTGTGGCTGCTGTTAGGCGATGCCCACAATAGTGGAGTCTATCTGCTGTCAGGAGGCTGACCTGGAGCATGTTGTGTTGTGTTGTGCATAACAAATGTCCACACATTTGGATCACTGTGCCGGTAGTTGGAAGTTTTGGAAGAGGCCATGCTGTACCTGAAGGATGTTCGAGCGAAGACACTGGAGTGTCCGTAATATTTCACTGCACAGGAATTTTAATTATGAGATCTAAACATTAGATTAATACTGTCTTAGACAAAGATTTATTCTAGGTGGGATTGAAAAACTGAACTATCTAATATATGACATTTAGACATGCATACATAGGTGATTTGAACCATAAACAGAGGATGGAGGCAGGATTAGAATTTCAAAATGTAATGTGAAAGTACAAATGATCTCTATAATATTAATAATAATGTATGTTCAATCAAAAGAACATTGTTTCCCACAGCAATGTAAACCTATAGAACATATATAATTTAAACTTTCTTTAGAACTTTTTGGCCTAGGAGGCAGAAAAGATGCATGGAAAAACTTTGCATTGGATATTTTCTCTAAATTAATTATAATATATATAATAATGGATCATCATGGAATTTAATTTTGTAAATGTACAGCAAATCTGCTGATGTATAGTAACATGATGATGCTCTTTCCATGCTTCCTCAGTGGGTGTTATTACGGGGCTATGAGGATCCAAATCTGCTCAGATGCTTGTCAACAGATAAAGCTTTTTCTGTTTTTTTTAACAACTTTGTGCTGGACAACGGGTGATGACAGTCTCAGTTTTCATGTCTTGCAATGTTTCCCTGATGGATGTTGTCTTGCACCTACTGAGACCCCCTCTTCCAATGTCTTTCCTGAAGGTATAATCCTTGTGTACATTCAGTGTTGAACCACATTCTGTTGAGCAGCCTTGGAGCAGTTGTGTTTATGTTGCTTCTCACCCTCCTTTTTATTTTTGCTTTCTCCCTGTTAACATTAATTTATGGTTGTGTGGTGTCTGCGTCTGCGTAATGGCGTATGCTCAGCGTACCGCCGCAGAGGCTCGACGCGCACCTCTTCCAGACCTCTTCCAAACCTCTTCCTGCGCACCCCTGCTATGCAGACAGTTAGGCAGAGGTACTCCCTTGTGATTGGTCAGTTTGGGATCATGTGTTGCCGGTTATCTGGATCTTCTCGCTGAATTTGTGTGGTAACCACCATTTATAAAAACAATAACCAGTGGGTCAAGTTGATGAGAGGCTGATGAAATTATTTCTTCGTTTTCTTCTACAAGCTAATAAAGACTCTGAACCATACTGGACGCCATTGTTGTTTTAAAACAGAAAATACCTACCGAACTGTAGTGAACCATCAAAAGAACTCCGACCTAGTGAGTTTACCGGCCGATGCCACCCCTGCTGCCCCCTTCAGGTTAGGAGGAGAATTTGCAACACAACACCAAAACGACATGCACCTATGCTCACTCACCAGCATCAGCAACGCCATGGCCGACCACACGCAAACGCCGCACAAGCATAAATCTGCCTTTACAGCTGTGATCCATTGCAGCAACATGCAGACGGGCCTCAAAACTCTCGCTGAGGAATTTCTTTCTCTTTGCTGCATATTTTGTGAACAGGGAGTAAAGACTTTCTAGCTGTCCTGTGTAAATACCCAATGTTTTATAAATTTCTCAGTAGCTGTTTGTCGAGAGCTACTGCAGGTTCTGAAAGGCCGCAGAACTTGTGAGGAGCTATGTCACTGACTCTGGGGTGCGGACATGGTCTGTCGGGATGCAGAGGCAGCCTGTTGAGTCGTGAACGCTGCCTTTCGGGGTGCGGATGCTGGTTGTTGGGTGCAGATGCGGTCTATTGGGGTGCGGATGCTGACTGTCCAGGTGTGGACGCTGCCTATTGGGGTGCGGACGCGGACTTTCCAGGTACGGACGCGGACTGTCCAGGTGCGGACGCGGACTGTCCAGGTGCGGACGCGGCCTATCGGGGTGCAGACACGGACAGTCGGGGTGCGGACACTGGCTGTCAGGATGCGGAGGCAACCTCTTGAGTCATGAACGCTGCCTTTCGAGGTGCAGATGCTGACTGTCCAGGTGTGGATGCGGCCTATCGGGGTGCGGACACCGACTGTCCAGGTGCAGACGCGGACTGTCCAGGTGCGGACGCGGCCTATCGGGGTGCGGATGCTGACTGTCCAGGTGCAGACGCGGACTGTCCAGGTGTGGATGCAGCCTATCAGGGTGCGGATGCTGACTGTCCAGGCGCGGACGCGACCTATCGGGGTGCGGATGCTGACTGTCCAGGTGGAGACGCGGCCTATCGGGGTGCGGACACCGACTGTCCAGGTGCAGACGCGGACTGTCCAGGTGCGGACGCGGACTGTCCAGGTGTGGACGCGGCCTATCAAGGGGGCAGATGCTGGTTGTCGGGTGCGGATGTGTGGCCTATCGGGGTGCGGACGCTGACTGTCCAGGTGCGGACGCGGCCTATCGGGGTGCGGATGCTGGTTGTCGGGTACGGATGCGCGGCCTATCGGGGTTCTCTGTTTCAGCTAAAGTTTGTGAAAATGGACTGTTTGTTCTCGGCCTGAACTCTGTCCCCCCCAGTTATTAATAAGAATAGGACTAGTAGATAATGTTAGTATAGTTGACAGTTTCATTTCCATTTTAAGGTCAGAAAGTTACATAGTGCATCAAAGACCAGTTTCTTTACAAAACAATTTTTTATGGAAAAAAAAAAAAAAATTCCAATAAAATACAAGCCAGTCAGTATTTGCTTATTAATATTAGGCCATGGGATGGGTCAGTGATAGGTACTGTAGCTACAAAGAACAGGAATTGAAATTCTAGAGCTGTATAAAATAGAATAGCCTTTGTTTTTTTTCTGTTATATTTAATAAACACATTTAAAATGGCCTGAAAGCAAAAATCTAAATAGCACAAAAAGTCTCTTGGATCACTTAGGGTTAATTGATTATTCTGAATACGCAAATCTGAATGTGGATTATAGTTAGCTGCATATAAATCAAAAGAGGAGGGAGAGCTGGATGGACAGACAGCAAATGAGGTGAGTATCCTCCTCCTGATCACACACTCATCTCCTTTTTGACCATGGATCTCCTAGATGAGCTTTTGCCATTTTATGGCCTATAACAATTGTGGGCTATAACAATAGAAGTCATTATATATTCACAGCAGAGTGACTTTTCTCGTCTGTTCTGTGCCATTGAGCTTCAGGGTGATCTTGAAAGGGGACATGCCAAAGACAGGACCCAGAAAATGAGATGCTGAGGTCATTAACTTTTATCCTCAACCTACATTATGGATTTAAGTAGGAATGTGGAGGCTTCACTAAAATTGAGCCCTTTTTACTAACTGAGATGCACCATCAGAGGCATAAAAGGAAAAAAGAAAATAAAGCATTTCTATGGTTGATGATTAGTTGGCTCCTTTTTCTGACTTCCCTCCTGGTTTTAGGGAAGCCTTACCGTGTTGGGGCACTGTTCTACAAGTTATGGCTGTTATACCTTAATAGAAACTGTCCAACCATAATTTATGAAGGGCAGAGGGTCATCCTCGACTTATTAAAAATAAAGTTGACACTTAAAATAAATAAGCCAAAACAGTCAGATTGCAAGTTCCCTCTACAACTCATATGAGGAACAGATATGTTTTCTTTAACGTGCTAGAAATAAACACATGAATAAATAAACATGTGATAAAGTAAAAAAAAAAAAAAAAAAGTTTTTTTTTTCCTAAACTATCAAGTACTACAGCAAAATTTTATTAAGGAGTATCGTCCTTTTGAAAGCACTAGGTTCCAGTTTCCCTCTCACTGTTTGTTTGGTTTAGGCAGCAAACGTCGATATGTTTAGGCATTAAAA
Source organism: Melanotaenia trifasciata (assembly GCA_037177355.1). Lineage (NCBI taxonomy): Eukaryota > Metazoa > Chordata > Actinopteri > Atheriniformes > Melanotaeniidae > Melanotaenia > Melanotaenia trifasciata. Next base: position 30,871,315 of record JBAFTB010000014.1, on the reverse strand, counting down.
ACTTATTTTATCTTTATTACTGTAAAGTGTGATAGAGTTGCCCTGATAATACAGCAGAATTTGAAGACTGAGAATAAAACCTGGATCTCAGTAAATATAACTTGTTCATGACTGCAAAAGCTTAGTTATATTTGGGTTGACTGGAAGTAAACACATAATGTTTAAATGGGACAAAAGAAAAATATACTCAGGAAGATAGTCGACAAATTTCCCTTAAACTAGAGCTTGCTGTTGCTAATTATGGTTTGCAAATGTGCTCAATTAAAAAAAAATGCTTCTTCTATTGAAACTTTATGAAGTAAATATATATATATGTATATATATCTATATATATATATAGATATATATATATCCACTCCAGTTTCAGATGATAATAGTCAGGGTTTTTGTCCCCCACCAAACAATCCCATTTTAACCTCGTGAAAAGGTACTCAGCCTGAGTTCAAAACTACCAACAGAGAGAAAAGATTTAACAAAAATCTAATTAACACAACTGGCACCACAATAACTTAAACAAATGTCTTAAAAAGATGCTTGAATAATAAACATTAACCTGTTAAAAATAAATGGATCATTCACAAATTCGCACATGGGAGGCGACAGCAGGCAGGGAAAGGTAAAAAAAAAAAAAAAAAAAAAAAAAAACCCCACCAGGACAACCAACCAAAGGCTTCCGGTCCTTTGCGGTGTTTGAGTGGGGTGTGGGGGTTTGGGGTTTTTTTTTTTTTTACTGTTTTGGACG
>JBAFTB010000014.1:30843210-30861668 GCA_037177355.1 Melanotaenia trifasciata | reverse complement strand
AGTTACTCCTTGTCGGACCTTAAACCTCACACCTTATGGACTCACTCCCTCTCTGTTCCCAGATTCCTCAACCCTACCTCCTCCAGTACCGGTACCAGTATGTTTATCTTCAATATACCAGTCTGTCTATAAACCTGTTAACGTTCCCTTGTCTCCTTGGAGTCCTTGTATAACAGTTTGTTAACCAAAATTTGCTGCATTTTCTTTATATAGCTGTAGGCCTTCTTTTAAAGGAGAGACATTTTGTTCATGACAATGCAATTAATCGCACCATGTCATGCAATTAATGGTGATTAAAAATTTTAATTTTGATTTAAAAAATTTTAAGCACTAATTTTAAGACAATGTTGGGAAACCATCTCATATTCAGTTTTCAGTGAGTGTGTTTAGGGACTACACATCAACTCAGTTTATTAAGATTTTCACACTGTAGCTGAAAATTAAAAAGATGCTCAAACAGACCTCAGTATCCATGTTACTTAGAGCTGACTAAGCTAGCGCTACATTATCCAGTTTCATTTCAGGAGACTAGTAAGGATGGTTTTAAAATAGATACAGATTGAAAATGTGGAGAAATCCTGCCACCAGTCTGATTCAGTAGAGGAAGATATAAGAATGAAGAGAAAGGGAAAGATGTCTGAATTTTTAGTAAAGAGGAAAGACACAGATCAGGTGGACAGACCACAGACCCAGTATCAGCAGCCCCACAGCTCCTAATGTCGAGCTAGCCACACAAGGATCCAGTCTACCACCACGACCAGACAGTAGACCAGAACTGATGTCCCACATCAAGCTCCACTTGCTGCACCCAAAACAACCAACTTACCTTTGATGGACCTTTCTGTAATATTTGTAAACATTTTTACTTGTCGATCCGGATTATTATAAATGTTTTATCTCGTGTTTTTCTGATGTGACCACCATCATCACAGCAGATTTTTTTTTTATCAGTTTATAACCATCCCCTCACCCACCCTGTAGCACCACCACTGTTTTAAAGTGCTTCCAATCAGAATCACCCTAATCCACTATAAGATTGCTTAAAAGTACTTGGTCAACATCCCACTTTTTTTCTTCTTTCAAAAAGCCATCCTCTCACTTCTTATTTTCCTGTGACCTATATCACACACCTTCCTTGTGACCCCACGCCAGTCCTTTTGTTTGAAACTTTCCCCTCAACACTATGAGAAGTGGCTTCTTGTCAACCATAAATGAAGTGTTTTCAGCAGAATACAAACAGGACTGTTTCCATCTCTTTGTACCAGATGTAAACATGTTAGAAAATCACCAAGGAAATGGACACACACACACACTGTAAGCAGTGACTGTGAGATTGATGGCTGATCACATTAGAGAATTGAATGGCTGTCCATGTCTCGGTTAGTCGGTGTAATACCTCTGTGTTTGTGTTTATCATATACTTGTCTGGCTAGCTGTGTGAGCGAAGTGTGACCAGAGGATTCCAGCAATGACAGTCCCAATCAATCACACCAGCCACCAGAGTGCAGAGTTCAAGAGCCGTTTTGGCAGCAGGTTTCACTGGAGGGCTTGCCAAGGCAAAGAGATGAACTGGAGTAATGATTGCCATTAGGCAGATTTATGAATATTTATGACAAACATCTGTACAGAAAACAGAGCAGGGATGCTACGTGACTGTGATGGAAGAAAAGCTGCACCTCATTCAGACTGAATGTGGAAGCAGAAACAAGGGCTGATAGCCTTCAGCAGGGTCAGTGCTCATAGGCGAAGAGGTGTTGGTACCAGCAGGTAAACCAGGTGTCTGGAATCACACTGTTTACCCCAAAAAACTTCCCGACTAGATTCAGATTAATACAGTTCAGCTGTGGATGCTTTCCTCTGACTCATTATTAGTACAAAGTTGCAGCACTGTTTGTAAAATATAAATTTGTATTAATTCTGCTAATTTTTCCAAGTTTTCATCTTGTTTATTGTTGATTAAAACCACTAGGTAAGCGTGAGCCGTGAAACAAGATGCTGAAAGCCCTCCAACATGCTTAGAACTACTTTTTCTCCCAGAAGCTTGAAAAATTTTCCAATCAGAGGAAGTGTTGAAAATCAAATCCTGATGACACCAAATGATTGAGGGTTTCTGTCCTGAGTGCACTTTAGATGTAGTTACCATCGTTACTGGGAAAATTTGCCCTCCCAAATAAAGGCTGCGTTTGGAGTAAATGCTTCTTTTGGGTCTCTTTAGAACAAGGGTGCCCAAAGTCGGTGCTCGAGGGCCGCTGTCCTGCTTTCAGGGCCCTGCCATCCTCCCCACTATAGTGCCTTCCTCGCTTTCAATGTGCTCAAATAAAACCAAGTTAAAACCTCAACCGCTGTGTGTGTCGCTGAATTCCTGTGTCCCTCCTGAGTTAACCATTACACTGTCTCCTGTTCACATGCCCCTTCTGTCTTTTCATTCAAATTAGTGAAACATTGTGTGCTTCATAGATCCTTGTTTTTTGTTCTTTTAAGTCTTAATTTATTTGATCTATTCATAAAATAAGGTTTTTTATAATTATATTATATAATTATTAACTATATTATTATTTATTATATATATTTTTTATAATTTAATCTAAAAGCTAAACTGAGCTAGCTAAAAACTATTGACAAATTACTCTTTCTTCTCATTCATATCAGCTGCCAGTATTTTTTCTACCATTTTCTTTCTGGTTTCATCTGTCAAAGACTTGCTTTAATTATATTTTTATTTATTATGCGTCCACACCTGGTTTAACGGTAAGAATGGATTCCATCAACTTCAAAGAGCAAAATTCAGCATGATGCAAATACATCCCATTAATAAGTAAAATCTTAAAACAAATGGTAATAAATAAAAGCCATATTCTTTTTATGGCTATGGTGGCCTAAAATTAATTCCTGTTATGCTCTGTTAATTCTTACATGCTTGGCTTCTGTGTCCAGCCTGAGCCCTTTACTGGAAGGATTCTCTGAACGGATGATTCTTCAGATGTATTTGATTCTTCAGATACATCTGAAGAATTAGATGAATCAAGGAATGCTGGTTCGGACAGCTCAGGAGATGGTACCATGGAGACAGATTCTGACCATGATAGAAGCAGTTGGAAGGAAAAAAAAAAGAATAATCACGAGTAACAAGCATGTCCATTAAATACTATAATAAAAATACAAATGTAAATGAAAGGAACCACTATCATATTTGATGGTTAGGCATACGGCTGAGGGATCTTTAACTACATCCTCAAATACATCTTCATCCAACTCAGTCCCTGAACTGTCAACAATCTTCACACCTTCTGTCACAGCTGGCACACCTAGCATTACATTGAACAATATTCAGTTTCCTTCCTGATGGTCATATAAGATTTCACTTATTTTCTATTTAACTGTCATGTTTGTAAATGTTTCTGTACCTTGATGCAATAAAGTTGCACCAAGCTCTTGAAAAAAACAATAAATTAAATAAAGCCAAGTCCTCCACTGTCACCAGATTTGACCTTAAAAAATACTACCAATCAGATTGATCAGAAGAGTTACCACCCCCAACTGACAAATACACCCACTGAACAGTCTCTGCATGCAGGGTTTTCTGGTGAGCGCTTACAGATGAGTGGGGGGGTCATGTTTTACACTTGCTGTGCTGCGTTCACGACCCCTCCAGTAATTAAAAACTCCAGCAATTAGAGCAATGTGCTCTCTTAATAAAGAAATATGCTGTTGAATTGATACACCTGATCCCTGAAATCATGCTTCTTCTAGGCCAAGACCTTATCAGGGTTCACAAAGTTCGTAAACAAATAAATAGTCCACACAACCTCTCCTACGCACAGAAGCTGGATCTGGGATGGGTCATCATTAGGAAGGTATGTTTAGACGAATTAACACATTTTATACCAGGACCTTAGAACTGACATGCCCCACACTCTTTCATCCATGCCCAAACATGTTCTGTGTTATAGAGAAATACAGCAACATCCACATGACTACTTACCCTTCAAGTTGTTCTGCAGAGACACTGCTCCACTGACCACTACGGATGTACTGTGTTTACACAAACTAAAGAGGAACCAGTTGGCTTCTTCAATTCAGGATGCCTCTTTCCTGAGGATAATGAAAGAAGGACTGCAAAAGGACTCAAACAACAACCAGGTGCTACATATCCAAAGATCTTATCATCCAGATCAGTGTTATGTGCCATCCATACAGCCATCCATTTTCTACCATTTATCTGGGATCAGGTCAGAGGGGCAGCTTTAAGCAGAGAAACCCAGACTTCCCTCTCCCGGGCAAAATTGCCAGCATGTCTGGGGGATCCCAAGGCATTCCCATGCCAGCCAAGAGATGTAGTTCCTCTAGCGTGTCCTGTCTCCTCCCCATGGGACGTTCCCAGAACACCTCACCAGGGAGGCCCAGATGCCCGAGTCATGTCATCTAGATCCTCTTAATGCAGAGAAGAAGCGACTCTACTCTGAGTCCTTCCCGGATCACCGAGCTTCTCACCCTGTCTGTAAGGGAGAGCCCAGTCACCCTGCAGAGAAAACTCATTTCGGCCGCTTGTATTTGTGATTTTGTTGTTTCAGTCACACCCCAGAGTTCATGATTAGGTGAGGGTAGGCATGTAGATCGACAGGTCGACCTTCTTCACCACGACAGACCAATGCAGAGTCATCATTGCAGACACCACACCGATCCGCTCCCACTCCATCCTTCCCTCATTTGTGAACAAGACCCCAAGATACTTGAACTCCTCCACATGGGGCAGGACCTGATTCCTGACCTAGAGAAAACACTCCACCCTTTTCTGGCTGAGAACCATAGTCTCGGATCTGGAGGTGCTGATTCTCATTGTCGTTATGTCCCAACAGACAAAAATCCTGCAGATCATGCAACACGTTTGGTTGGTGTAGGCCATCTAAAAGACACTTACTGCTTGACTGGGCCAAAATCTCTGTCCATTTGAGAACCAAGTGTACCTGATAACAACTACAGCCTTGTAGTTCCAAGTTCAGACCCCAGTCTTTAGTTTTCACACTATGCACGACAACATTGTCAAATCAATTTGGATCCCTTCGGTTTGCCAAGTTCTCTACTTAGGAGTCACTGACTCATGCTGTTGCTCACCCTCTTCACATAGCCTGTCTCTTTAACACAAGAAAGAGACTTGTAAGGGTTGGCAGCATTGCAAGAAAATCTCTGTTGAGGAGACCACTCAAGCTTCAGCTGTCATCATCTAGACAGTGCAAGAAGTTTACTTGCAAGTGATGAAATACATTTAAATGCAGGAGAAGCTTCCTAAAATCAGTCCTCTCCAGAGCCTGGACCCTTTCACTGACACACAAGGCCTTCTGAGAATGGGAGACCACCTTCACCATTCCAACCTTAACCAGAAAGGAAAAGAATCCTCTGATTATCCCTGGCAAACATCATATTCCAGCTCTGTTCATCAGCGTCATCGAAATTTCAAAGGATCACACACTGGATGAGAATATAGCAAGGATGTTTTATTAAGAGCTGCAGCAATGGGAATCACACAGTCAAACAGCTTTGGCTGAGTGAGTCCGAAGTCAGACTCTAAGACTCAGATAGTTATACCCCTGGTTGCATGCAGGCAGACAGGGTTGTGGCTAAGCAAGACGGCACAGTCTGGTTTCAATATCAACAACTCCTCTGAATAACAGAAGTTGGCCTTTATCACTTCTCCTCAAGTAAAGGTGAGTGAGGATGCTATTCGCAGAAGTGAAGAGGTCTCAGCCTGGTTCAAACTGAGTTCACTCAGCCATCTGCATAGGGTGAAAATAACCCACATATGAGACGTGCAATAACAGGTCTATTATAAGATGTTTCATACTTTGTTTCATACAGTGACAAAAACAACTTTCATAATCACTCTTTACACAAACACAAACTTTTTCCAAATGTTATAAGCACAGCAACATATGCTCTGAAATAAAAATATAACTTATATGAACGTATAGAATAAAAACAAAAAAGTGAACTTAGACTAACTGTAATTTTCCATCACATCAGGCAATACCATGAACAGATCCATCACAAGACCATCATTTTATGGAAGGGGATGTCTGTACAGTTGGCTTTCGAATAGTTGGTAGTGAGCAGCATCATTCACTAGTGTATAACTTACAGATGGCTAAGAGCTCCATTTAACACAAAAAAATGGCTAATCTTTCAGCCAATCATCAGCCAAGATGGCTTAGTTAATTGTTTTTAATGTACTGTTCATTTATAACCTTAGATAAGACACACTTTATTCATCCCCAGCTGGGGAAATTTAGGTGTCCAGCAGCATACAATGTTTGCCATAATCAAGCGCTCTCACTACCATACCAAACCACAACATGACGACAATAAATAAAATAAGTTAAAATCTACTATCAATAGTAATAAAGTGCACATGATTTATTGTGGAGTCTTTTAGCGGCCAGGATAAATGACCTCCCGAGCCCCTTGGTCGTGCAGCGTATGGAGAGGAGTTGGTCACTGAAGCTGCTTCTCTGGGTGACCACAGTGTCACACGGGGGTGACTACCGTTCCTGAGGTTGGCTTACATCTTGCTCCTAATGCGCTTCGCCACAAGTTCTCCAACAGAGTGCGGCCCCCTCCCCAGCATTGACGCACACTTCCTGACCAGTTTGTGGAGTCGTTTCGCCTCTCTGGCTATCATGCAGTTCCCCCAGCACACAACAGCAAAAAATACAGCACTAGTGACAACTGACTGATAAAAGAGGTACAGCATTTCGTTAAAGAATTCCAAGGATTTCAGCTTCCTGAGAAACAAGAGTCTGCTCTGTCCTTTTTTGTATCCTGCATCTGATCCAGTCCAGCTTATGATCCAGGTGGACACCCAAAAATGTATAAGTGTGGAGGACCTCAGTGTTCTCCCCCTCAATTACCACAGGTGGGTGATGTATTAACGATTAGTCCATTGCACCTGTACCAGTGTGTAAAGTCCAAGATGACCCTCCTGTATTCCCCCTCATCCCCTCACTTCATGCAAGCCACCACAGCTGTATCATCCGAGTATTTCTGTATGTGGCATGATGGAGACCCACAGGCAAAGTCTGATGTATACAGGGTGAAGAGATCTTGACACCCTTCAACAGGCTGATCCTGTGCTGAAACTTGCAGCTGTTGTTGCCTGGTAGACAGAGAATAGAGGTTTTGACTTAGGTTCACCAGGAGCATTGCATCAAGGCATTGAGAGGACACTGGCTCTGTTAAGGTCACAGTGTTACTGGCCAGATATGCTGATGTGGTACACTGTGCCAGTCATGTGAGCGGTGCCAGGTTGATAAACAGCCTGCTGCTTGTAGTTTTATGAGACACTTAATGGCATCATGGCATAATGACATTCTGGCCATTGACTACATAGTGTTAGAGTCTACTGGTCATGGCCTGGAAAATGTCCTTGTCCTTGACGTCTTTAGTAAGTACACACTTGCCGTTCCCACACAGGACCAACCGGCGTCTACTGTGGCGCAGGCTTTGGTGTCTTTGGCTTTCCAGGTCATATTCATTCAGACCAGGGCTGTAATTTTGAGAGTGTCATCATTCAGCAGCTGCGTAGTCTTGAAATCCCAAACCACCATGTATCATCCATCTGGTAATGGCCAGTGTGAGTGGTTTAACCAGACCCTTCATGACCTGCTGTGCACCCTGTCTGGGTCCAGAAATAACACTGGAATTCCTGTTTGTGCCAGGTTACAACACGACTCCCCATCAGTCAGCTGGTAAGTATCCTTTCTTCCTCATGTTCGTTCAGGAACCTAGGCTGCCAGTTGACTTCTTGTTGGGTAGAGTGCAGACTCCCACTCTTGGCAGCATTCATGAGTGGATTGAAGAGCACAAAACCCGGTTGCAGATCACATTCAAGGGGGCCAGGGATGTTTGTGTGTGATTTCAGTGCAAGTGGGGGACATCATAGAACTAGGAATGTGTGGAGTTCTGTGGTGCATCACATTTTGAAAGCACTCAGTAATGGGGTGCTGTTTACACTATTGCACCAGATGAAGACCCAAACAAAACTGAGCAGGTCTATCGTCTTCAATGGGTAATGAGGGATATGCCCCAAGTGGATGCCCACTCTAATGACATGCACAACACAGTTGTTGCCATCTTCAGGCTGTGGTGTTAGTATGGTTTAGGTCTGTTCATCGTCGGGCAATGATGCAAAAGGAGGGGTTGATTGTAGTAAGAGGAGCATTTCATTCCTTTCTTTGCTTAAATGTAGCTAATGGAGCCATTTTAATGGTACGAGATGGCAGCCAATCATTTAAACGTGCCTGCATAAGCAGAGTGCTGCTGCTGCAAGCTCAGTGGGCTTTACTCCACAATCATTGCCTACTTCCTGATTGCCTGTCCCTTGATACTGCTGCAGGTTTGGTCGGCAGGTTTTGCTCGTGTAGCTTTGTTCTTTCTTTAGGCCTGTAGTGCAGTTGTGTCATTATGGCTGTCTCTTCTTTTGTTGCTGTTTTGGAACAGGCCCTCCCTGGGAATAGGGATGCTGAAACCAAGGCCTCATAAATCATCGAATTAACTTTGACCCAAATGCATGAAAATGGCTCACTGTGTTGAATCATTTGACCTGGTCAAAGAGCTCTATCTGCTGGCTGTGGCGTCTGATGCATCAGAAGGACAGCGTTGAAATGGCTTCCTCACTGCACGTCTGTTATCCCTGTCTCATCTTTTAATAAGTGTTCAATAAAGGCTATGTATTCTACCATGAGTGAATATTTATTTTCTGTCGTTCATATAAATGATAAAGAGGGGTTATTAGGTAACATCAGTGTAGGTAACAGAATTATTGTGCCATTTAGAATAGACCAATCTGTAATGACAGTATAGGCTACTCACAGCAGGAATGGGAATGTATGGGGGAAGGGGTGCTTGTACAATGGGGATAGTGATTGTGGTACTGATTGTATACAGTTTTATTAAAATATATTATGAGAAAAATGCCCTTGCAACTTTGTGACGTGCCATAGATTTTTAATTAAAAAAGTATTTTCTCTATAATATTCAATCTGCTCCTCTTCTAGCACAACACCTCTTCAGCTTTGTAGAGATTGTATCTGAAAGAAAAAACAAGAATTAAATTGTAAATAGCCAAGTTTAAAACCATTCAAAAGTCTTTGCTGATGGTGATTAGAAACCAGCTTGGCTGTCTAAGGTCCTGCAGGTTGAGCATAACATCCCTCCCTGGGTAACCTGTGTATAACTGCTGGCATGTACCTCTATCTTGGTGGTAATTTAGCAGGACTTAGCAGTAGTGATAACAGCATGTGCTCCTAGGAGAGGGCTAGCTGGATAGGCTTGGGCTGTTTGAGTCTCCCTGGAGCTTACAAGTATTGCCACATTGGTATGTATGGCCTGCCTTTTGTTGCACATGCTCCCTCTGTCTTTTCATTCAGATTAATGAACTTTGTCTGCTTCATAGTACTCCAGGCCAGGGTTTCTGCAGCCCTCCAAAACAGCTACCTCATGCTACATGGGCCTACATTGGCTAAAATACCCTGCACAAAGGCCATAAAAGAGATTCTGTTGCTGCTTTGCTTTGGCTTAGCTTTGCTTTAGACACACCTTTGCTCTTTCTTTCTTTCAGACTGGATTTACAGTCTATTGTTATCCAGCTCCTGAGTTATCTTGTTTTTGTGGAGCTGGAAATTCTTTTAACCAATTTTTAGCATGTAGGAAATTCTACCTTTTGTTTAACCTGTTGTGTCTCAAAATTGTTTTTTTAAGAACCAACTGAAAAGACCATTTTTTAAATTTATTTATTTTTTTACAAATATATAAATGTTTGTCTTTTCTCTGAGGGCTGAGGTGGTGGTGGCTGGGCCCTGCTGGTGGCGGTATCCCTCTTTTGTTTGGCGTGCTGTTTTTATCCCTGCATGCCTAGGCGTGGGCCTTGTCCTTTGTTAGTGTGAAGTGGTGTGACTGGGATACCTCCTCCTCCTGAACTGTCAGCCTCCCCGTCGTTAAGCCTGCCAACACCACTGATATTGTTTTGGTTTTTATCTTTTTGGTCTTAATTTATTTGATCTATTTATAAAATAAACATTTATTTTCTATATTAAATCCTGCCTCTTAAACGTAATGGACCTCTCAGAGACAAGAGCAGGTTAACAGACTTTATTAATATATTGAATCACAGGAGGACGGGTCTTCCAACAAGCTGGACTAGTGGAGGGAACAGATCTTCTAGGATCCACTGGACAGGGAAGACACAGAGAAGGAATCCAATGTTGGTGTAAGAAGGTCTGACCAAGACTGAGCTTGGTGCTGGAGTATATGAAGCCCAGGGACAGAAGTGGAACCAGGTGTGACGGATCTGGAGATTGAGAAAGGACTGATTGGAGCAGGTGTGATCAGTGAGTGATCCCAGGTTGGTGGCTATGGAGCAAGACTGGACCAGGAGAGGGTGTAACAGTCTCTTGCTACCTGAAGTTTACCAACCTGAGTGCCTTTCTTTCATTGACTTAGAATAGATTTTCCTGGGCGTTGGCAAACTCTTTTCTGTTGCTATTGTAGACTAGCCACACCACCTCTCACTCACCACATTGTGATCAGAAATATTGAAGTTGAGAATTTTGCACAAAACAAAAGGGGATATTTTTCCAAATGTTCCAGCTGTGATGCAGAAAAGTCTCTGTCTTGTTGACTCTACAATACTTCCTGATCATGTTCAACTTGTACATGCTCTGTTTGGGTCAAATATTATGGAACTTTAACATTAACTATCACAGTTTTCCCCATAGACAACTTTATGTCTATGTCACCAGACGACTACAGCCCAACAAACTTACTTTGTCAGTGTCTGGAACAAATAAACACCTGGATGAGACAGAACTTTTTGTTTTCTTTTAATAAATAAGTGAAGATAAAACTGAGATTATTCAGTTTGGTAGCAAAGACAAGAAGCTCAGCATTTGTAAACACCTGGAGACTTCAGCTCTTAAAATCACCGACCAAGTTTGTAACCTTGGAGTGTTGATAGATTTAGACCTGACTTTCAATAGCCACATCAAAGCTGTCACTAAGACATCTTTTTATTAACTCAGAAACATCAACAGAATTAAAATTAAATTAGTCTCCCAGAAAGACCAGTCGACACTTATCCATGCGTTCATCTCCAGTAAAATAAATTACTGTAATGGTCTTTTAAGGGCTGGGATATACTCACTGTTAGCAATGCGTTCACGTACGTATCATGGCAGCCACGTAGCTAGTATTGTCATAATACTGGCAAGATGATGGACCCAAGGAGCAAAAGTAGGCACAAGGGTGCAGTTTACCTTCAGGGTCTGAGCGCTGAGACAGGACAGCTCCCACCCCCGAGTCAGAGGCATCCACCTCCTCCACAAACTGTTTGAGAGGGTCCGGTTGTATCAAGAGGGGTCCGGAACTGAACAATGTCTTGAGTTTCTTGAAAGCCTCGTCCACCGCCACTTGTACGCCCTGGAAATTGAGGTCAGCTTTGTTAGGGGAGCAGCAACTTGAGTGTAGTTCCTAATAAATCTCTGATAGAAATTGACAAATCCCAAAAAGCGTTGGAGCTGCTTGCGTGTGGTGGGAATGGGCCATTCCAGTACCGCCTTAACTTTATCAGAGTCTGTCCTCACCTGCCCACCCTCAAAGATGTAGCCAAGGAAAGTCACAGCAGTCTTGTGGAACTCACATTTTTCCACCTTAACATATAGTTCTCCAGTAGACGTTGTAACACCTTCCTCACATGCATCCGATGCTGTTAGAGATCCTTAGAAAAAATGAGTATATCATCCAGATATACGAAAACAAAAACATTCAGCAAATCACGTAGCACATCATTCATTGGTCCTTGGAAAACTGCCGGGGTGTTAGTAAGTGCAAAAGGCATAACCAAGTACTGTATTAGTAGTGTCCTAAATGAGTGTTGAAGGCAGTCTTCCACTTATCGCCCTCTTTGATGCGAACAAGATTGTAAGCAATCCTTAGGTTGAGCTTGGTAAATATTGTTGCCCCATGCACCACCTCAAATGATGAGGAGATTAATGGTAAAGGACATCTATTCTTTACCATGATCTGATTTAAACCCTGATAGTCAATACAGTACCCCGGGGTTTTATCTTTTTTCTCCACAAAGAAAAACCCCACACCTACCGGAGAAGAGGACGCATGAATAATCCTAGCCGTGAGGGAGTCCTTGATATAGAGTTCCACAGCCTCCCTCTCAGGGCGAGAGTTATTATACAGACGACTCTTCGTTAGGGGGCTCCAGGCAACAGGTCGATGGTACAGTCATAAGGCCTGTGAGGAGGGAGAGAGAGAGCTCTAGCCTTGTTTAAATCCTATCCCAGGTCATGATATTCAGGCAGAACCAGTGACAAGTTTGGGGTGGAATAGTCGGCTGACAAGCCGTTCCGCATTAACCTGAGCAATGGCAGTTTTCAAACAGTTGAGCAAAACAAACTCCAGTTCTCAACTTGCCCCTTGGCCCAGTTAATGTGGGGATTGTGTTTAGCCAGCCACAGATACCCTAGGATCAACGGAGACTGAGGTGCAGAGAAAACAAGAAAGCCCAGGTGGTTTCAAGAGCGGACGAGTTGAACCGGCTTGGTCCGGTGAGAGATCCGAGAAAGGAGATTTCCATTAAGTGCAGTGACAGGCAGAGTCGAAGGTAATGGTTCCACTGGTATTCCTAAATGCTTAGCAAGAATCCCATCCATAAGATTCTGCTCTACACCGGAGTCAACAAGAGCGTGCAAAGACAATTTATCAAAACCACAACAGATTGTTGCCTGAAGCTGCATGTGGTTAGGAGTTCCGTTGTTAGCATGGCCTACCAGTACCCCCACATCTACTGTAGGTGCGGTCTTTTGGGCGCACAGTACATGTGGCAACGTAATGTCCCTGTTGTCCACAATACATACACGCATTAGTCTCCCTCCTTTGCCGACATACCTCTGCTATTAGCTTGGTTCTCCGTAGCTGCATAGACTCATCCGCTGTTTCGGAAGCACTTAGATTACCTAGGCCAGAAGAAGGAGGTGTGTAAAGAGGGCTCGTACGTGGTGATCAAATGGTAAGTGAAGAGAGTTTGGGGCTATTGTGTTTTTCTCGTGCACATTCACGGGGACGATTGTCAATCCTCATGGCAAGAGAAACTAGCTCCTCAAAGGAGGAGACTTCATCCTTAGTGGCTAGTTTGCCTTTAAGACGATCATTTAGAGAGTGGTAGAATGCACTAACGCCTTGTCCCCCCAACCCGCTTCTGTGGCCAAGACCCAAACTCGACCGCTAAAATCAGACACAGGACGGGTCCCCTGTTTAATAACTATCAGGCGCCATGCCGCTTCTGTGTCTTTACGAGAATGATCAAATACCCGTTTGAATTCCTTAATAAAATCTTACGGTATCAAAAGAAGCTGATGGCAGGTAGGACTCTGCCCAGAGTAACGCCTGATCCCGAAGCAACCCGACAAAATATGAGACCTTGGAGACCTCATCTGGGAAGGAGTGAGGGGAACGATTAAACAATAGCATACACTGCAGGAGGAAACCTCGGGAGGAGGCTGCAGGGGCCCACGGACCAAGGAAACACGGGCTGCATCTGAACTTAAGGTGGGTGATAATGGCGCGTCATCTCCAGGGAGGTTGAGCTTGGTATTAATCTCCTGGATTAAGGAATTCATTTGATCTAAGCGGTGATGGGAAGCACCCAGTTGCGCCACCACGTCCGAAAGGATCTGATCATGCTGACTTAATAATACCCCCTGCTGAGTGAGGGCTGCGTGGACGGTGGCTGTGTCTGCTGGGTCCATAGGTTGGCCAGATCGTTCAGTCATAATACTGGCAAGATGATGGACCAAAGGAGCAGACCACAAACCACTGTAACTGCAAAAAATGAAGGTTTATTAACCCAGCTGACAAGTACGGCGTAACGAAGGTGGGAAGATCTTCACAGCGTGGCGTATTTGCTTAGTTTTACAGGATCCAGGCAGAGATAGATGGCAGGTAAAATCCAATACTCTTCCACTGGGCAGGAGAGCAGGCAGGGCAGCAGACAGGCAGGTGGAATCCAGTGGATACTGCAGCAGTGCAGGCAGGCCAGGAAGACAAAGGCAGGGAGAGCTGGTGGGAACTGCTGAGATCAGGCTGGCAAGATAGAGGAAGGACAGGCAGAGCTAGTGGAGAACGCTGAGATCAGGCTGGTAATGTAGAGGAAGGGCAGGCAGAAGATTTCCTGGAGCAGTTCTCAGGCCGAGTAGAGCAGACGATCTGGCTAAGAACTGCTGCAGCTTGCAGCTTGAGAAGCCCAGCCTCTTGATTAAGAGATACGAGGCAGGTGTGGTAGGAAGATCCAAACAGGCCCATGCACCCCCTGCAGCTGAAAGTAGTTCATTTGAATAGGTACAGTTCCAAAACACTTACCAACCCAACCACCCCATGACAAGTATTCATTTGGGACATAGGCCGCTAATGTTGACGCAAGGAAACATGTCGCATGCACGAGTTGCAATATTGATTTGAATGCTAGTGTTGTTCATGCTAAAAAGTGCATGAACACGACAGGTAAGGTAAACACAATGGCGGATAATTTCGAAGACCATTTCTTGGACTTTTCTGCAACTAACTGCATCTGTATAATTTTCCTACTTGTTGCACCGTAATAAACACTTTTTTGGGTGTTGATGCCCCGGAAATACAATGTGATTGGTAGATTGACCTTTTCAATATTTCAAAGTACAAGTGCTGTGTACTCCCATTTGCAGTGACCTCCAATATTGAGCATTTTTGCCGCACTGTGGATCCGTATTTTGCAGCAAGTATATACACAAACGTAGCAGAACGTTGATTTGTACGCTTGTGTTCACAATATGTATATCCCAGCCCTAACAGGACTCCCCATCTAGAGCATTAAACATCTGCAGCTCATCCAGATGCTGTTGCTAAAGTTTATGCCAAGATTAACCGATCTGAACACATCACACCAGTTTAATATCTTTACACTGGTTTCCAGACTGTCATTGAATAGATTTTAAAACACTACCAATACTCCACAAATCCCAGAACATTTTAGGTCCAGAATCCATTTATAATATGTTCAAAGAACATAAACCTAGCAGGACTCTTACATCCAAGGACTCAGATCAGCTAGTCAAGACCAGAGTCCAGACTGGACTCCAGACTTAACATGGAAAAGCAGCATTTATCTCCCAGTGGATCTTTAACCAAATGTAGACAGCTTTAAATCCATCTTAAAAACATTTCTTTTCTCATGAACCTGCACAAAATCTGCATGGTAACTTTGAACTTGCTTGTGTTTAATCGTTTCCTTTTATGTACTTTTAATACTTTTTCTGCACTCTGATGTAATGCTTTTAATGATTTATGTAAAGCAATTTGAATTGTCTTGTAGAGGAAATTTATTATACAATTAAATTTGCCTTGCCTTAATTTGATTAAATAAAAAGGAAATAGGAAATTGGTCAATTTGCAGCCCTGATTTAGGGTTAATACAATCCTGCCTAAAAGGCATACAGGTTCAAATTAAGCACCTGGACTGACATGATTCAAAATTAAAAATAACATTTTATCAATAAAAGAATGCACAGGTTAAAACAGTAAAACATAAAAACTGATCTATCGCTCCGACGTAAAAACCAAGGTGCAAATGGGCTGAATTCAAACAGTGATTGCAATCCTGAAAATAATAAGAGGATATATGACAGTCAGTATGCTCATGAGGAAGTTGATCTATCATTGCCGAGCCAGGATACCTGGCGGCGAGGTCCTGTTGAACGGATAAAAACATAGAAAACCGGGACAAACAGCAGCATGTTCATCAAGACCACCTCGGGATGCGCACTCATCTGCTTGTGAAACACACACACACACAAATTCATGTCACTGTTCTCTTCAGTGTGCTCAAAATGACTTGGTGGAACAGCAGTCTTACCCATGCCTGCGTGTAACACAGGAGGAGAAACCGACCCGCCGTGGGATGCTGCCAGACGGCCTCCGTAATACCACGGCTTCAGCTCAATCAGCCATCAGATTACTTGGTGGCTGACCCACACATTGTTTAACTTCCTTTTACCAATGACAGCAACATGTACGCAGGGAACCGCTGCACACCACACTGCAAAGATTGAGCCACATGAAACTCTGAAGATAGAAAACCTGAAAACCTGACAGAGAAGTGAAACAGTACTCATGGTACATTCAGCTTGAGTGCTCGGTTACCCCCGCCATGACGGCTCGGAGGTCCATCAGGGCCACCCAGGAAGAGAGAATGCGCCCCGACTAGCGAACTTTTGTCCAATGTGCTGCCCTCGCTTTCCACTTCTGGCAACCATTACTTTCAGCCTCTTCTGTGGTTATTTTAGTTCTTACATGACAATACCTAATTATATTACCAGGATATTACCCAACTTTTGTCATTATTAAAACTGGAAGATAAAAATGTTAGTATAAAAAAAAATAAATATGCTAAATAAATTAATACATTAATTACTTCTTTGACAGCATGTAAGAGGAAAAAGACATCCATATGAATCCATCACGTTTCAGAATGGCTGATATTTAACCAGCACAGATGATGTTAATCCAGCTGAGCCTGACATCAGAGCATCACTGAGGATGTCTCAAGAGGTAAAACAGGGCTTGACAGGATATCAGTTAATAAAAAGCAAATGGGGACATGTGAGGTCTTGGTTTATTGAGTATGCTGGCCCCGAGAAGTGTTTCATTTTAGTGCTGCATCTATCTATCTATCTATCTATCTATCTATACAGTATGTACATACATACATACATACATACACACACACACACACACATACATGAATCTCTGAAGAGGGGGGTTGCACTCCCAGAGGACAGAATAGCAGATGTGGGGAGAGCTACAAGTACCTTGGCATACCACAAATGGCAACCATAAAGAGGCCACAAGAGAAGCTGCAACAGTCAAATATCTGCAATGAAAAAGACAAGTCCTGGGAATTCAGCTCAATGGCAATAACAAATTAACAGTTATCCCCTGCCAGCAAGTTTGGAGTAATTTGTTCCTATCTTTAATATTTGAGTGTAATCAAAGTTTCTCTGTGAAGCTGAATGTAGATATTATTTAATTAAACAGGCTTGACACGTACACTGAAATCCCACACGGTTCATTGCTGTTTGGTGTGGTGGGCAGGGAGGAGGAGGGGTGGGTGGGACGGTAAGCACATCCGGGTTTTAAACAGAGTCAGCAGCGATCCTGTAATCATTGCTGCTTCCACCTTTTGTCCGTATGTGGCGCTACATGTGAAAGGCAGTCCTCCAAGAGATGCTTGCTGACCCTGTTCCTGACCCCGTCCCAGTGCTGTTTATGGAGGAAATGTCATCCACGCTCTTATTATTCCAGCTGTTCAGGAGTTGTCTACACCACAACGAGGTTGGGCCTACAACAAAATCAGAGAGCAGCACCAGCGCACATCCTCATCTGTGCCAAATATCTTTTTCATCCTTTCTGTCGAAGCTCAAAGATAACAAACAAGGGGAAGTCATTTTACTACAGCTCGCTATCACAGCGTGGCCTTAAAAAAAGGTTAGGTGACCTTGTGAGAGTGTTATCCGCTCTGTGAGCGCTCTCCTCTCTGTCTGAAGGAGGGTGGACCACAGAGGTGTCAGAAATGAGGTAAGAAGTTGCACACCAGGGAGTTACAGTCAAGCAGGGTCAGATATGTTTTTCTAAGTAGACGCCAAGTCGCCCAGCCTTGCACTCAGTTTCAGGTTCTTGATGCAAAGTATCTTCCTGCTTCCTGCACAGACTGACTAGTGCCATCAGCCATGCTGGTGAAGACAACATCTGAGTGGTGGCTTTAAGTCACCCTGGCAGCAGCCCAAACCAATCATAAGTTTATTTGTGTAGCACAGCTTAGCAACAGGGTGGTTGCACACAAGGACTGGATCTTTTTTCCACAACTCAATAAGGCCTGACCTGTATTTCCAATACATGGCTTATAGAATAGGTCCCACTGCAAAATTAGCTTCATTCAAATTGTTGTACAACAATAAATGGATTTTTTCAATGTGGATAATAGTATATAGTTAATACAGGTACATTTTCACAATAGTCCCATAGTGTCAGGATATACCATTTTAACTTACTGTAATTACAATTAAATTAAATTATAGGTTTACATTTTACCGGTGGACTCATTTAGGGAGGACACATTACCCTATAAAGTAATTTGAACTTTGTGCATTGTTTTAGTTTTTTAACTTTTAGACTTAAATAATAAATCATTTAATTAACAAAAATAAGAAATTATGTCTGTGCTGCTTTTATCCACCTTAAAACTTAAAATGACTTCTTTTTTTACCTCTCTTCTCAGCAAGAGAGCTAACATAATAACAGAAGCAGAGGAAGCTGCTAAATGTTAGCTCTCTTGCTGAAGGCGATCAATGAACTACACTGTTTAATAT
>JBAFTB010000014.1:30797868-30809089 GCA_037177355.1 Melanotaenia trifasciata | reverse complement strand
AAGAATCATCCAGATGGGAATAGTGTAGTGAGCAGTATCCTCTATCTCGGGGGTTCCCAAACTTTTTCCCTCAGGGACCCCCTTCATGCATACTGTATACTAAAATGCCATGGACCCCCTGCTCCACCCTGTGATGAAACCATGCCTGGTTTTAGGCTTTAAAAAGTGAGATTCTCACCATAAATACTGTGTTCTGGTTGAGTCCTGTTCTTTGACAAAGCCAAATTTAAATTAACAACATACAGCCTTACTTTTATTCATTAAAATAGGGGCAATTTGTGGACATTAATCACAATGGCCCTAATGTTCAAAGCCTAAGAGGCCCCCTGTGCTCTTTGGGGGGCCCCAGGTTGGGAACCACTGCTCCATCCCAAGAAGTTCTCTGTACGCAAACTGAAGGGGGTCAGTTGCATGTCCCACTTTAGTCCTAGCTCCTGCAGAAGTAGCTGTTCGAGCAACTTTACTATGGACACCCAGCCTTGGGTACAAGGAACGAGGTCTTCCACAAGACCAGGACCCTCACCAGCTGCAGAATCTGGTTGAAGATCTTCCACACACAGCTGGTCAACACAGTCCTTGAGGAGCCTTAGGCACCATCCGTTCCATCTTCTTTGCAGGTCTTAGTCTGCAAAGCTCTAATCCGATCTCACTCACTCACTGTAAACCTCATTGCAAAACACGTGTAGATGTGTGTACAGAGTAGGTGGCACATCTGTAGCCTTCGCATTCCTTGAGTAAATGAGTGAGGCAGGGGGTCGCCATTGTGGTGCAGGCACTAGTGCCAGGGATAGGCAACTGTGCAGGGTTCAGGTCACCCTGGTTTCCAATAGCCCATGTGTCAAATTTGTTAAACAATGATTGAACTTGTTGTTCTGTATTCACTCCTTGATCTACAAAGTTTTTTTTCAACTCACATTGAATCTCCCTAAGCATGACGCCAACCCTGGGGGCCATCTTTTTCTTATTAAAGAGGACTTTGAGATCTTTGGTGATCCAAGGCTTCTTGTTGGAAAAGCAGCTTAAATGACGATGTCTCTGCCGAAGTTGATGAAATCTGTAATGACATCAGCTGAACTACTCATGTCACTGTGTGCATTTGCGGCCCCAGCAGGCCGTCCCAGTTTGTCTGCCCACAGCAGTCTTGCAGAGCTTGATGTCCATCTCCTCCCTGCACAGATAGCTGCAGGCTGCTTCATTTCAAGGGGTTTGTAGCATGTTAACATTTAGCAGATAAAAAAAAAAATTCCTGGTAAAAAAGTCAACAAACTGATCAAAAAGACATTTGATCACACACACGCGTGCAATTCTAGTCTATGCAGACCAGGAGGAAGGCGTGAGACTGTTCAGGCCACAGCAGATGTACTGTTCATATTTTAAGTGCAATTGTTTAATTTCTATGTTTATATATAGATACTGGGGCCACAGTCAGTGGAGAAAAGGTTACATGTATTCGTCTGCTTGATGTGTGATGGCAGCTGTGGATTTTCTGTTCAGCCTGTTTGGACTAAACGCTAATTAAAAATAAATGAAACTTAAATGCTGTTACATATGGCATTATTATCATATGAAAAAAAATGAAAGTGATGGGTAAAAATAGATTATAACAGGATTTTTATGAACCTGTCAGTCAAACAAAAATGTCTAGTGTAACACGATAGTGTGATAAGAACCGAACATCTTGTATAATGATGTTCTGAGTTAATGCTCAGATGAGGACCCAGACAGAATACAACATTAGGGAAATCCGGGTTTTGCTAGGCCCTGAAATTCCACAAGTGGTTACCAGTTTAGTTAAAAATCACACCTGAGAGACTGGAGTAGGTCAGGAAATTAAACCTACATCAATATTTCCCCTCTTCTACTTCCCAACGTGCATTCCTGGCTTAGCTGCAATAGTATTAATTTCCCCTCCACAGAGATCAAATGTTTAAGTTTAATCACTGCGATTAGCGTCGCACATAAATCCTGCAGTCACACACACCTGCTTTATCGGCTCTCCCTGATATATTTCCCTGGCTGTCACGCTAATTCCTCATCCATGGAATTCCATGGATGAGGGCTTGCTTGTGTCATCACTCCAGGAGTGTCTGTGCATGCAGCCCATCAAGACAAGACAACACATCGCCAGTCCCTCACACAACTAACACAGTAAGAAGTTATCACAGTCTCCTCATAGTCACACCAACAGTCCTTTTAAAGTAACCAGTTAACCTTACTGCAAACTCTACACAGAAAAGCTGATTCCCAGATTAAACTGGGACTCTTTTAGCTGGGAGGCAGCTGACAGTGAAAAAATTAAATAAATACAAAAACAACAGTCCTCCAGGAGAGCCATCATCAGGTTGGACGGCCTGCGTCTGTGGATGACAGCAAAAAGCAAAGAATCAAAGACGGACAGGACGAAGACATAGCAGGACAGGGATCCCTAATATGAGAAACAAAAAAGAAAAAAGAAATACAAAAATAAAGAATATGTATCATGACCTCTTTTTTGCCACATTTCTGTCATATTTTGGGGTCTTATTAAATGTCAGCAACATCACATCTTTTTCTTTTTAGACTATGAATTCATGAATCTTTTTACTGAATTCTATTTTAAAGTGAACAACTCAGTTCTTTGACCCTGTTAGGCTTACAGATATGAAGGAAATAAAGCTTGGTTTGATGTAAGGCTCTCTTTTGATATTGAGTATTATTCTCTATTTTTAGTTTGTCTATTGCTGAATTACAAATTATTGCTGTGCCTGACAAGGAAAACAAGAAAAGAAGAGAAAAGTTAGAAGAACAGAGAAGAGACAAAGATACAAAACAATAGAAAGCAACAACAATCAAACCCAAACAGTGTAACCAGACAGCCCGCTACACCTGTACAGAAACTTTACAGAAAGAAACATCCTCCAGCCTCTGTAAGAAAACAATCATCAAGAGCACCTTCAGATGGACAAACTGAAAACAACATGAACGGATGAATGGGTGTGAAAAGGATTAAACCTGAAGGACAACCAGTAAAAGCTTGTACGTGTGTTGGTGAGTAAGTGTGTGCGACAGATATAAGGAATGAGTTGTGTTTAATGATTTGTGTGATGATGCAAATAAAACTGATAAAAGTGACTAGCGGAAAATATAGTAAATTAGATCTGCAGCCTCGGTCAGAGCGGGAGCTGCTGCTTGCTTTGTGCATGTGTGTTACTCTGACTTGTACTGTCCTAGGGTCAAAACCAAACTGGACTTAATACAACTAGTCTAAAAGCTAAATGACTAAAAATGTAAATGAAAACCCTGAAACCTGAGTTAATCTGCAACTCTGTGACTTTTGTGTCTTTTTTGCAGAGTAGGATTAAATGGTGAACAAAACAAACATACAAACAAGGAAAAAAAATTACAAACAAAAGAAAGTTCATTTTTAGCTCTAAAAAAAGTATGCTTGGTTTTTCTTTAATCTCTTCAACAGCATTATTCCATGCCTACAGCTTCATGGCCATGCATGCACATTAGGTGATGTCATCATTTAGCGACCTTTAGTGACCCTTACCTTACCACGGAGTTGATACACTGTCTGTATGGCTGGAATAGAGTTACATAATGAAATATGCCAAGCATTTGCTAAATCCTGATCCTAAAATAATCCAGTGAGGCTCCAAGTAAATCTGTTGTTGTCTGAAACAGTCTTTAGCAGCCTGTTTGGTGGGAGATGATAAACACTGGAACTTCTTTTTCTGGCGTGCCGGTCCATGTTAGGACTCTTTTATCTGATGGATTCAAGTTTGCACCAGTCACCTGCTCGGTAAATGCTTTCTGAAAAGGGTTTACCTGATGATTGACTCTAATATCATGAAAACAGTGTGAGGACAGCACTAAATTCTTAATACTATAATTTTGTAAAGTTTTAGGAAGAGCTGCCTGAAAGCTTTATTTTTTCATGTTTTCAATTTTATTTATTTATTCATTTTTCTGAAAACATACCAAGCGGGTGTTATCTTAGATTTTGATAGTATACATGTCCAAAATTAAGAAAATTAGTAGCACAGTGGAAAATAATTGCAGGTAATTGATGATCTGTGAGCATACCCATGGTGCATGGTGATGACTTACAAAAAGGCTGTTAGGGATGGAGATGACTTCTCCAGATGGGCCATCCAGTCAAGCAGCTGCTAATGCTGACTGACGACAGGGTTTTAGCACCAGTAAGCTGTCCAAAGCTACGAAGGTGATGGTGTAACAGGAGCTTTAACACTCCAAAGGAAAACACTTGTCTAAAATTTCCAAGTTCCACTCCACAGTACTGTTTTCTTTTCCTTTGTTGCCAGCTTGGCTTCTGAAAAGCCTCCAACATGGAAACGCTATCTGCTGCAGGAACTCCCGGACAGAGAGCTCTCAGCAGCGGCGGTGTCAGTGCAGTCATTCTTGGCACAGCTCTGCCGAAGATGTGTATCAAACAAGTGAAAGTGATTACAGCTAGTTATCCCTTATTAGAAAGATTAAGTTTTGGCCCACAATTATATGGCAAGGCTCTGTTGTGCTTAGATTTTGAAAACACGTGCAATTAAATCTACTGGAGACTTAAATATATGAGAGCATGCTGACACAGTAGAAAAGTCCTGCACATCAAAGTCTAAAGATGTTGCAGTGAAAGGCGAGTCAGTCATGTCCAAACAGAATTTCAGAAACTGCATCTTTGTGATTTCACAAGAGAAATGTGAGGCAGGAGAGATGGGCCAGGCTTGAGCCAGATCACTTAGTTCCAGACTCATCTGGCCTGGATGTTGACCCTGTCTCTGTAGAGAGGGACTATCCACTGTCCACATTAAGGGTGACTGAAGGGTAATGCTCCTTATAAACAGTGAGACAGCATCTTCTCTTCAAGGGAGTAATAGTTCATGTGCCCAGTGCAGATCTTTCGCCCCTGAGTTTCCTCTTTCTCTCTGCTTGAACAAATTCTATGAGAAGTAAAAAACAGTTTGCACAAATTCTGTCAAGAAGTGAGTACAAACATTTGCACAGAACAGGATTCATCAGGACAGACACAGCAAGATACAGCAAGACATGTCCAGAGATCACATGTACTTTTTAAGAGGTCAAGTATACTTGCTGAACTGTACTTCTGCACACCCCATTGGCTTCTTTCCAATTTCTTTTAACAAGTTAAATTGGATTTACCCCCTAATGCTCTGATAGATAAGCACTTTATTCATTAGCATGGATTCAAGGGCTCTGAAAGGAATGAAGCAATCAAACTGTAATTCAGCAGACAAACACGGAGGCCATAAATCACTCACTGCCACACACTAAGCTTTCAGATTAGTTTGTTTCGAAGATTGCCCGGCAAATCCCAACCTGCAGCCATCTTACCAGCTGGATGACCAACTTTACATTAGTTAGGGTGGATGTCAAGAAGACTATCACAGGGTGGATAAAGGTTCACAGCGAGAAAAACTTCTGCTCATCAGTCACATTTAACCTGTACCACAGCTATATTAAGGCCACATTATTTGATCTTCTGAATGAGTTCAGGAGTGTACAAGGAGCAGTGATAAAGCAGAGCAGTGATTAGGACAGAAATATTGTAAAAGTGTCATCACCTGGTCTTTTTATGTATCCGCAGTCCTATAAGTGTCTTTAAATACTTTTTTTTGAAAACTTATTAAAAAAACAAAAGTCAAACATAGAGCTTGTTCTGACCCTTTGCTCATACCACAACTTTGTCTCGTGAGAGTTCAAGCAAGCTTTTGACTAATGTTAATGATGTGCGTGCTGATTGGCTGCAGGGTCCAACCAAGGTGTTCATCAGGCTGGTTCATTTCACAACTTGCATTTTAGAGATGTGTTGCAGCCATTAAATTCACAATAAGCTGGTGCTTTTCCTGGACAAGTAAGATGGCTCACTTATAATATTTATTATTATCTTTAATATTATTATTGTTGGAATATTCATTTATTATAATTATTAAATGCTGTTTTTTAACTTAGTTTTGAATTGCAGTTCATCTTTTTTTATTTTGGCTTGTACACCTTTCTTGATATATTGATTTATTGTCCATGTTTTTTACATTTTTGGAGCCTAAAATAGCAATCAACTTATTTACGTTCTACAATAAAACATCTTTGTGAAAATGAAAAGGTAAGAACACCATCAATGCTTTTAGAGCCAAGCTTTTAGCTTCACAAAATGTTGATTTTAAGATACCTGAAGCATTGTTTTTACCTAAGGAAACACTGGAGAGTTTTTTCCTGGTCGATGCAACTAAAGCCAACAACCTGCATTTTAGATCACATTCCCACATCACTTTTAAAAACATTTGATGGTGTCTTTGGACGTGAGCTTTTAGACATGGTAAATTGCTCTCTTCAGACTGTTCTTGTACCATCTGCCTTCAAGACGGCACTGGTGACGCCACTTCTGAAGAAGAGATATTTAGATCCAAACATTCTTGAAACCTACCAGCCTGTATCCAGCTTACTGTTTTTAAGTAAGACACGATTATAGAAAAAGTTTGTTTTACTCAATTACTGCCAAGTTCTTGAATGAACACATTGTTTTAGATAAATAGCAACCTGGTTTTAGGACAAACCACAGCACTGAGACGGTCCTTTTAAAGAATGTTAATGACCTCTGGTGAAACTTGGAATCCTGGTTCTGGTCGGTCGCAGTGCTGCATTTGATACAACAGAGCACCACATTTTATTGCACAGACTGAGAAGTCTGATGGACCTCTCAGGCACTGTTCTTAACTGGTTTTATTCCTATCTCATAGATCGACAGTTGTTTTGTAAGTATGGATATGTGCTCCTCAGGAAATAAAATGTGGGGTTCCCCAAGGATCAATTGTAGGCCCAATACTTATAAATCTGTACATGTTGCCTCTTGGGGATGTCATCAGGAAGCACTGCGTTGATTTTCACAGCTATGCTGATGATATGCATCTTTACATCGCCATGTCTCCTGATGATCTGGAGCCAGTTAATGACTTCTTAAGCTGTATTTTGGCTATAAAGTCATGGATGGCAGTCTACACAATAACCAGGATAATACTGAAGTTTTAGTTATTGGTCCTGAATACAAGAGAGAGATAATTATATCCAAACTGCAGAATTTCTCTCAGTGTGTGAGAAACCTGGGTGTGTTTTTTAACTCTGAGCTGGGTTTTATTCCACGTATTAAAAATGTCACAAAGACAGGATTTCATCATCTTAAAAACATCGCCAGAGTCCACCCATTTCTCTCTTGCCAGCATGGAGGTGCTGATGCATGCTTTTATTTCTATTAGATTAGATTATTATATTGCTCTGCTCCCTGGTCTTCCCAAAAAGTCTATTTCAAACTTACAATTACTCCAGAACTCAGCAGGAGGAGTGCTGACGAGGACCAGAACACATCACACCAGTTTTAAAATAACTGCATTGGCACCCCGTGCGTTTCAGGATTGATTTTAAGGTTCTTTTACTAGTTTAGCAATCTATTAACGATCTTGGGCCTTCTTATTACTAGGACCTGCTTTTAAAATATGAACCCTGAGGTCATCTGGTACCGGCTTTTTAGTTGTTCCCAAAGTCAGAACCAAAATCTTCAGTGAGGCCTTGTTCCAACACTACGGCCCTCGACTGTGGAACAGCCTGCCAGAGAACCTCAGGGTTGCAGAGACTTTTGATGCTTTTAAAAAGAGGCTCAAGACCTACCTTTTTAGCCCAGTTCAAGTTCAAGTTCATGTTCAAGTTCAAATCTATTTATTTAGCACATTTCCTGCAACAGCAGTTGCCCAACGTGCTGAACAATAGAACAACAAACACTCCACAGTTGAAAATAAAATACTACACAATAAAACCATAAAAATGAATAAAAAAAAAAATCAATAAAAAGTATAATAAATAAAAAGTAAAACACACAAATGTAATCTCAATTTTGTTCAAATACCAGCAGAAAGAAGCGGGTCTAGATGGAACAGCTCGGCTGTGAAGGCTAGAGCTGTTAAACTTTTATTTGATTTAGTCTTAGTATTATTTTTTATCATAAACTTATGGATTTATTTCTTACTTATTTTTTAATTATTTACTTTTCTGTTTCTTTTAAATAGCACTCATTTATGTGGCTTTCGTTTTTTTATGGTTTTGGTTTGTCCTAAGTGCATTGTTTTTATGAACTCCTTCATTTATATTTTTTACCTGTGGCTTTTATTTGGTCTTATTGTTTAACATTTTAACCCCAGTGTTTTTTCTCATGGGCATCCTTTATGCTGGGTGCGATGCCTGTTTGGTCTACAGGGTTGTTGCCATGGTGATGAGTGACCAGAGTGTGAACTGATACCCAAGATATTGTTTCTTCGAAGCAACATCAAGTCAGATGTTCATTTCCTTGTTATTATACAGTTAAAGAGACAGAAGCTAGAGGTTAGAGTCAAAATATGATGGGGGTGCAGTTGTGGTGGTGTTGGGGGGGTACATGCATGTTGTGTGTGTGCATAAGTGCATTTGAGTGAAATTATGATCAGGTGTGTATTTTTGTATCTAGGTGCGTAAAAACTTATTTTTAATGTGCCAAAATATTTTATTTTTTCATGTAAAGCAGTTTGTGCTACTTTTTGAATAAAAATAAAATTTGATTTAATGAACTTTAATTAACTTTGGTTCCTGATTGAGATAGAAATTTCCTTTTTATAAGCAAAACCTAAGCATTGCTAGTGTTTTGTTGTTGTTTGTGTATTTAAGATAATCCATAACTGTTTTTATCAGCTTTATCATCTTCCTCCTAGAAAGATGCGCTTATAAATTTTCATATTTCAACATAGAATACTTTCTTAAAGACCATCCATGCATGTCTCATGGTGTTTGAAAGCCCCGCAGCAGATGCATCATCAGGCCGGGTTAGTTGCTTCTGAAATAATCCTGCTTGTTCCCAGAGAAACTGCAATGGTTGCTGGCTGTGTTCAGAAAACAGAAAAGCACTTAGCCTCCCGATGAGGCTCCTCAGTGCTGTTTCTTTTCCTGCAGTAGGAGAGTCGAGGCACAGGAGGCTTCAGTGTCAGCCAGTCTGGGCTTTGTGGTGGTGGTGAAATCTGTTCAAGGTGTTATATCAGGAGTCAGGGTTAGGACAGGTCAGAGCTCAGACTTTAAATGCAGCCTGACCTCAGGCTGTGATGCTGCCATCCAGGTGTGGAGAATGCTGATTATAGGGCTGGAGACAGGAGAAAAAATAAATACATTTGCTATCTTTGAAAACCTAATTTGCTTTTCTTATTTATTTATTTATTGAGGGACCAGGGATCAGTATCATAACACTGGTAAAATATGAGAAATACTTAGGAGGTACCCTGTGTAAAAGGTTTATTTAAAAGTTGTTGCTGAAACATTTTGATTATTTACCTCACTTTCCTCATATTTAGCACATTTTCCCTCAGGATGTAAATTAAAGAACAACCTTGTACCGAGCAGCATATTACAGCACTTGTCAGTCAAAAAGTAGCAGAAAGTGCTTAACATAAAAAGATTTTTGGCACATTAAAAACACAAGTTTTCGCACATCTAACAGCTAACAGTTAAAAAATACACACCTGATCATAATTTCTCTCTCACACACAAATAAACACACACACACAATATGTACACACAGAGAAAGCTGATGAACATTTTCAAACACCACCGGGACTAATTTAATAAACAAGGTTCCAGGTTAAATATGGGACATACCTGAATTTACGACCAGGAATACTGTAAGGGAAATGCAAAGTGAATTAAACATATTCAACAAATCATGACAGTCAACCGAAACAGTAGGCGGAGGCGAAGGATTAGGGGAAAACACAACGAAGGGGATAGATAGACGCAGAGAATTAAGTGAAATTATGTGTTCATACCTCCCTCTGACCTCTTGTTCTGCACTGTCAAACAGCAGGAATCCATGGAGGATTAAGACAAGGCAGTGAAAACACTAAGCCATAAAACACACAAAAACACTTGATTGGAAAAAAGGTGTGCCTCAACAGGGAAAAGGTAAAAGGAGAATGAGTGTCTTAAAAACGATGAGAAGCTTCTGATTTGTTTGGCATGATTACAAGAAAAAGTGTTTACGGGGGTATTTTGCAGGGACTATAAAAATGATTCATCATCCTTCCTGCAGTATGAAGAGGAAAACGCTACACCCACACACTTCCCACTGAAACACAAAGCAAATGCTTGCTTACTGCTCACACACTTAAACAAGTTCAAGACAATTCTCAATAAATATTAGATTTATATTTGTGAGGTCACCAGACTCCAGAGATAGCTTTCAGTCCAAACAGCCGAGTCTCAGTCCCGATCAGGAAAATATACAAGCCACAGAAAAACGCCTCATAGGAGATGTCTGTTCTCTTAAAGGCAACATTCGAATGAGCTGATGGTGAGCTGTACTTTTAAATGATTAATCCTTAACAAAATGAAAGGTAATGAATAGGTAAGAACTTTAGAAAATGTGGGTCCAGATGGAGCTTCATCGTAGGTCTGATCCTGTGAGTGTTGTTTTAGTGATTAAGACAGAAAAAAATCAGTTTGAAAGTCTAATATAAAACAAAGCAGATCACATTTTCTATGACATACATAACGATGTCACGAGTTGGGGGGCTTTGAATTGAATATTTCTTCTTAAACTGCTTCTCTGCATCGGACTGATGTAGCGATCAGAGAAATGTCATGATGGAGAGGGGGACAAGCAACACATTTCTGGGCACTTATATCACAGAGGACCTCAAATGGACTGTAAACACCAACTTGCTTTTAAAAAAGGCACAGAAGCGACTCTACTTCCTCAGATCACTCAGGAAGATTAACCTTCCACAGCGTCTGCTTGTGACTTACTACCGCTGTACCATCAAGAGGGTCCTGACCTATCGTATCATGGTGTGGAATGAAATCGGCTCTTCAGCTGACAGGAAGGCTCTGCAGAGAAACCTCACAGCACATCACCAACTCCCACCTACCAGCCCAGAACAACATCTTCACCTCTCACAGTTTCAGAAGTCACTCACCATTCTCAAGGACTGTTTTCACCCTGCACGTAACCTCGCTGAACTCTTGCCATCTGCTAAGGAATACAGATCGATAAAAACTCAACAGTTTTTACCCCACAGCTATCACCACACGGAACACTGAGCTCAAAACCACTAAACACAACACTGTTTTTCTTATTCTTAATATGCATTTATTTATGTGTAAACTCTCTCTCCCTCTCTCTCTCTCTCTTTCCTCCACAGGT
>JBAFTB010000014.1:30772208-30786489 GCA_037177355.1 Melanotaenia trifasciata | reverse complement strand
GACTCCAGAGATGAGGAGGAGGACCTGTGGGTGCTGAGGATGCAGCACCCACATCATCCGTTTGGGTCGATGGTTGATGGGGGAACCCAGATGACGAGGGGGGCATCCAGGTGAATGCCCCCCTCATCACTTTCATGTTTTTCTTATGTAACTCCTCTATTCACCGTATAAAGTGTACATTTGAATTTGTATTTGTATATAGCTCTGTATACTGTTGACATTCTTATATGAGTCTGTTTTCTTTATTACATTTTACTTATTTCATTTACGTATTTTACTATTTTCTACTAGTGACAACATTTATCCATCCATCCATCCATCCATCCATCCATCCATCCATCCATTATCTATTTGCCTATAGTCCATTTCAGGGTCATGGACAAGCTGAAACCTATCCCAGCAAATAGCAGGTGAGAGGCAGGGCACGTCCTGGACGGGTCGCCAATCCACCGTAGGGCGAGTAACATGTGCTGAAAAAAAGAAAAAAAAGTATTTGATCATACGTGGCAAATACAGCTGATTCTGATTTCTCCAGTCCGAATAACATCCTGATGTCCCTGCTGTAGACCTGGTGGTGTGGATCAGTGAGTCAATGTCTCAGTCGCTGTTAGCATACAGCTTCATGCCATCCATTAAGAGGAGGTGACTGATGAGAACTCAGGAATGTAAAACAAGTGAGGCAGCAGCTGAACTCTGATGCTCAGCACACAGTTCATGTTTGGTTTGCTCTTATTGTGCCCATTTTTTTTTTTTTAACTGTGTCTTAGACTTGATCCCCTTTGAAGTCCTTATCATCTTGGACATCAAAGGTTTCCACTAAACAGAGAGAGCCTCCACCTACTTCCACTCCTCATTTTAGGAAGTCCTCTCTTGTGTTTTGCTGCAAACATTCACTGCATCTGAACTTTTGCCTTGGAAAAATTTTTCTTTTCAGATGTCATTATGTGGTGAGAAATATTATATCTGACATCCCATCAGGAACACAACAACATGATGTTGGAGGAGAAATATGGAAAATGTATTTTATAGTTTACTGCTCAGATTTTGTGTGGTTGAATTTGGAGCTATAATTAAAACTAAATGAAAAGGGTCTCACCACTCGGCTTGGATAACATATCTAGAATTAATCCTAATTGGTCAATCTTTGCCGGTAAAGTTTTAGTTTGAAACTTTAGGTCATACTTTGGCAAGCATCTCAAAAATCAACGCGGTAAACAAACAAACATTAATCAGAGGAGGTAATTATTATTAATTTACAGAATAAACTGTAGAAATGATAATTACTACTTATCATAACAGGTATTTGAAACAAAGTCATCGGTGCATTTAACAGGATCCAAGTTTGAACAACAAATGGTATGCGTTGATGGCCAAGTGGTAGGAGGCCTTGTAATTATCTTGTTTTGCAGCTTTTAGGAGTATGTTTTGACTTTTTACTATACTATCTGTTTGGATGGTGACCGTGGTAACCTCACTGTCAGAGATTTTACAGATTGTGAATGTGGTCAGTCAGATGGTGTGCATGAGATTCAGGAATCTACTAAAAATGTTTTAAAAAATAGTTGTTGAACAAAGATGTAAAATATCCAGGAATCTACTCAGGTGTTGTCCAATAATCTAAAGATCAGGGATCATTTTTCTGGTTATACGCAGAAGAGGTCTGACCTTCATATATATACTATGTACGGTCTGTAAGGCCTTATCAATGACAAATTAATGCTATTTTTAAATGTAGACCTGTGTGTAGAAATGTTTATTAGTATTTCATTGTGGCTGATCTGCACACATATGTGCCCAGATTACAAAGCTTAGTTCCACCTGTGTGGAATTAATCTCTGTATGACTTCACAAGCCGGTAAGAGATGCATAAAGAGACTCTCTTCAGGCATTTAATGCGATGACCATTTGCACTGATTCTCATGGATTTTATTGCATAACTGTGCTTTTTTTATGCTTTAACTAATGATTGTGTCTCTTGCTGCTTCTCGCAGAGATTGTCCTCTGTTGAGCTGGCTTTTCAGGTTGGACACACACTCACACATGTGGATATACCTCAATGTTCTTCACTGCTTCCAATCTAATTTCTGCAGATGTAGTGACCCATGAAATGATGCCAAGTGACTTTCTCCACCACAGCAATGTGTAAAGCTGCAGATTGCCTCGTTCATCCCCCAAAATCAACCCCTTAGGCCACCTCTTAATACCTCAGCATCACTGCCACAAAACCACGTCATTTCCACGGCTGTATTACGGGTTGGTAGTCTGGTCTTTAAGGGTGTGCTCTGAAGTCTGACAACTTTGCTACCAGGTGTGTGTGTGTGTGTGTGTGTGCACCTTAGAAAAGAAATAGTTGGCTGTTGTAATGCATGTTTGTGTGGGTTCATTTCAAAGATAAATACTAAAACACTGCACTGACAAAAGCATTAAACTTCTACAAGGTGTTCTGTGCTAATGGTTTCTCTGCGGGGGGGGGAAAGAAAGAAAACTGCAAATTTTCATTAGTGAAACAACTTTTTCACCTGTCACCGCAGTAAACACCATCTTCAAGATAAAGAGATGAGAAGATAGAAGAGAGAAACCTGGAGAGATGTGGGCTATATATAAACAGACTTGAGACATTTTTCACAGCCATGCCAAGCGGTGCTTCTCAGGACGAGGCTGTTTTCATGAAATGTCAGAGCCATTCATTCTGGATCCCGAATATGACTTTAGATCAGTGGTCCCAAGTTTTTCTGCAGGGCCCCCTTTTTAATCAACAACAATAATGTCAAGTCCCCCCCTCGATCCCACCACCACATGCACCCTGATGCAAAGAAACATATGAAGACATGTGCCACAAAATAATCTTTGTTAACTATAGTTAAAACCGTGTCAGTGGCAGAGGGAATTATCAACTACGTGAAGCATTAAAACTAGGAAACTTGAGCTTTTCAGGAGATGGATGTCCCCAAGATTAGCTTGACTTCATCCAGTCTAATACTTTGAGATGTGTACCACATAGTGGTCTCTCTTTATTACCCACCATTACTTGACAATAACCTGGTCAAGCCTGGGTCAAGACATGCCTCTATGTTGTTGATTCATCATCCTTCGCCTTTTGCTTGTAGTGGAAAATGATACATTTTAATTAGCCTTGCTGCTTATGCTCAACATTTTGTGGATTTGCTATGTAACACAGAGATCTGTGGACAGCCTCTGTGCAGCCTGCACAACTGCTCATCCTGTGTACAAGGTTTTAGTCAGAAAACTTAGCAACAGCACACTATGGACAGTATGCACTCACTTGACGAAGGTTATGAGAAAAAGTTACAATTTCGAAATGAACTATCAAAGTTTTGCCTCCTAACGACATCATTTTGTTTGTTCTACATGTGCAATCTCACAGAACTTTAGGAGAAGGTGCTGGATGCCAACAAGTTGATGCTACAACAACATTACATCCTCAGTTGCAAAAAGATTGACATTTTGACAAAAGGTTGACATTTTTCTGACTAAACCATGGACAGCACAACTGCACAGGTGCACTGAGGTCTTGAGTTGCTGGAAATATGCAGCAAATTCACAGTTCTTGTTCTCTCTGAACAGGTAATGAAAATATGTTGTACAATCACTGTGCTTCGGGAATAATCAGCAGTCATGGTACCACACTCTGCTGTCGGTGAAGTTTCTGCCAGGAAGGTAAATTTCCTCTAAACCGGTGAGGTTTAGTTTCATTTAGTGTCGCAGAAGATAAACTCTGAGGTGAATTGCCTCCAGTAAGTACAAATGAATCACTAAGCTTGACTGTGAATGCTGCTGTTGTTCATCAGAGTGAATTAATTCACCAGTTCAATGACAACTTTTGTGTTAAAGTCATTTATGGTGTGTCTGAAGGATGAAAATCTTAGTCCAAAAGCAGAGACAAGAAACCCTTGAAATTACAAGTTGTTGCAGGTTTAACTTATTTTTTTTACATGAATGACATGAAAGTATTTCCCCAGGTTTACCACCTGAATCAAGAAGTCACTGTTTTTAACTGATTTGACTTGTAGATAAACTCTACATACATCTCCATACTGAGATCATAAGATGGAAATCAGTTTTAAAAAAATGGGATGAATGTGGCTGGAGGTCAGTAATGGCCTTTATTTGTAAGGGCCACGGGATGGAAATCAAACCCAGACCAGCTGTCTTAGTTCTCAGCCTGTTTATTTTTTTATTTTTTTCTTTTCTTGTTAGACAGATTGCTCTAGTTAAGGTTTGGCTTGGCTTTTTGTAATCTGTGCTTTTAATCACAATTTAAGGGCTATGATTCACATTGCATATTGTCTTAAACTCATCAGTAAATCTTTATTCTGTCCATTTTAAACGATCTAGGAATCGCTTAGCTCATGTAACTGTGTTTAAAATATTCATTTCTTGTCCATATGGTGGCCTTATGGGCTGACAAAGCCCAGCCACGACTGTTCCAACAGATCAGTTAGTCTGTGGGACGCTACAAACTCGGGTTTGTCTGTAGTCTTTCTGTCAGACTGTGTTTGGTCTCCAAGGACCCGCAGTTCAATGCTAAGACGCCAAAACATATCTTTAGAGTTAAGGCAGTGGTTAGCAGGGAGAATACTTAGTATGCCTGCTTTGTGTTGTGTCGCAGCGATAACATACTCTGACGCGCTAACACAAACCAGCTGCCAACCCTGCGAGGGCATCCAGACACGGTCTTTGCTGCACCCTTGTTTTTTTTTTCCTTTTATTATTCCATTTGCACTATTCTATCTTTGCAAAAGAAAAGAAAAAAAATTAACATGTTACATGCAAAATGAGTATTAGTGCTGCAGGATTGATTATTTATTGTAGGCGGTAGATTTAAAGGGTTTGTAATGTCTTTACACTACACATGGGACGTTCTCCAGCAGTACACCTGAATGCTTGATTTAGAGGAAGCTATATAGAAGCTATATAGTGCACATTTTCCAAACTGAGCACTACTAAAACTCTACAGCAGTTTGTAAACACCGAAAGGTGAAAGCTATTGCTCGTTGTGGACAGCTCTATTCAACAATAACTCTGTTTGGACAAAGTTATGACCAAAAGAGGAAGAGACTTTTTGCTCAGGAAGTGAACTGGCAGGATGAACAGACACTGAGAGACAATGATGTTTCCACTGGCTGAACTTTGTTTGGCTCAGCTCTCTCACTATTCGAGGGCAAAAAAACGAGAGGGCAGCAGTGGAGCAATGAGAACAACTCTGTCTCTTAATTATCCAATAAAGGGTGCTTCATTCCTTTATTCACCCACCAATGCAGCTTAAGAGCAGTCACATACACACATACCCTTTATGACACACATTTACCTTATTCCTGCATATTTTAGTCTCTGTTACTACTTTTGTTCTTTTATTTTTATTTTTCACATACAAATAAATACAGTCTGTAGGCACTATCTCTGTCTTCTACACCTGTGAGATATAAGTGATGGGTAATGATGTGTAGAAGACCTAAGTAACAGCTCATTAGGCACATGGAGTAAGTTAATGTAATGCAGTGTATCTCGTCTCTACCTTACAATGCCTTTTAAACATCTCTTGGCTCAGAGTCTAGGCTCTTAAACACCACAGGGTGTGAAGAACCAGTGCTGTCAAAAGGCGCCCTGTAGCATTTCCTCACGTTGAAGGCGTCAAACAAACAAATGAACAAGTGAACAAACAAAATAGCACACAAGTTAATCAGGGTTAATACAGGAAACCTAGAGTTGAATTTACTAGCCTTTACTACCTTTTGTGCTACCTCTACAATATTTTTTTTAATATCAACACAACATCAAACAGCGTTCCTTTTTGGGTGGAGGGGTGGAGGCGCAGCACTGACCCATGGATGATGATAGCCCATCCCTCACCCGAGACAAACCCTCATCCCACTTACTTCAAGCTGTAACGGTGATGCTGCCTTGACTAAGATATCACACACATCACAAATATTCCAAACCCATTTCCAGAAGACTTGGGACATTTGTTTTTTAAGGATATAAACAAATAGACATGTTTTGAAATAGTTACTGTCATTCGTAGGAGCAACTGGGACAAAAAGTCAGGCTGGGAGTCGTACACTCACCCAGGCTGCCCGAATTCATATACTGCACACATATGCTCACAAGTACATACACACATGCATCCATATCCTCACACACACTCACTCACACAGGATAAGTAACCACCAAAACTCAATATTCTATATAGACCAACAATAACTCACAACTATGAGCCACCCGTCCAGAGCTTTTCTCTCTCCTACTCTCATCAAAAGAGTCGATGCTTCAGTCACAGCAGAACTTTTCATATCATAATATTATGTTTATCTGAAACAACATGACTGTGTTGTTTTGTTTTTTTTGTTTGTTTGTTTTTTAGTGTGTGTGTCACATAATTTTGATGCCAGTTTATCATAAATATAATATGTTAACATTAATATTCGTTACAACAGTAAAAACAAGACGTGGTCAACTGCAACTTCACCTGATGTGATTCAACATTAGAAAAGTCACCTCAACTTAGATAAGAGATTGTCCAACCTTAAGAGGGGTTCCCAAACTTCTCCATGACACAGCCCATCTGTGGAGGGGTGTGTTGTCCAACAGGACCCACCAATCTGGTCTGCAATCACATCGTTTGAAGCCAGATAAACACACTGATGAAGTCCCAAAGTTTCCTCATCAGCTTTAACCTGGACTAATAAAATGTTCCATGTTGGACCAGTTTACAGCTGTTTCTGAGCTAACAAGGACAGATGTGGACAGATGTGGACAGATGTGGACAGAGTAGTTTAGCTGATTAGCCTCAGTACTTAAATATTCACCTGTCACTTTAACACAGCACATAAAATGAACTAATATTTTATCGATGATACAAGGAAGTTCCATACAGGACCTGCTGTATGTCCAATGTTGGAATAACCAGTAGCTTTAATTTTGGGGTTGATGGGAGATGTAACAGCACAGCATCAAACCACAGAAACATTAACAACACAATGAAGTTCTGACAACAAGTAGTACCGAGATATTACAGCAAGTAGTACCAGGGTCATCATTACAGCTACACGGAGAATCTCAACATCATGTTATGTTCAGATAAAAGTCTGCAGCTTGTAACACACCAGCCATCTCTCCTCCATCCCTCGTTTATTAAACACTGAACTAACGTGATGTCGTTGCTGCTGATTTAAAAATGTTAGAAATTCTCCGACATTTTCCCGACACCAGGTTTCTTTAGTTGTTCCACCTCTGCGGAACAGCAGAGGTGCCATTATTTGTTACTGACGAGCACAAATGACTTTGTCTGTGCACAGGTGTCAATGCCAGGCAGACCAATCAGCCGCACCAATGTTTTTATTATTTATTTATTTATTTATTGACAAGCCCGTCAGGCCACTTTTGGCTCCAAGCTCAAAGCTGCTGCTGGTGAATGGAGGATACTTGTGTGATTTGATCACCATAACATGGTTCCAGGTCACATTTATGTTTTTCTGCACACTAAAAAGTTTCCTGATCATTCCCCATGACCAGCCTGAGCCAGCCTTTAGATGCCAAAGTGGTGAAAAATTTCTCCCCTTTTTATTTTTTAACTTGTCCCATCCAGCATGGTAGCAGCAGAATGATGGTCTGGCTGCTGCGTGGCTGCTTTATCCTCTCTTCACCTGACAGGGCAGGTAAAGAGAGGCTAAAGCTCCTTGAAGCCCAGGTTTAAATCCCGGTCTCGAGCCTTTTATTGCACGTCAGGCCCTTTCTCTCAGTGACTGCCTTTCCTGTCTATGTACAGAGCAAAAAAAAAAAAAAGAATAAAAGCCACTAAAACCAATTCAATCTTTATAAACATTTTACCTCACCATTAATGATGATGTCATGATGATGTCACAACTTATCTATTTTAATTGACCCAACTGTTTGGTTTAATGAGAATTAGCCAATCATATTCCTTCTGTTTGCCCCTGTGTGTAATAGTAGTACATGCATGACTGTGTTATACGGTGTTTAAAATTCTGGTGGAAGAGAGGTGGACGGATCTACAGGCAGCTGTCACTTCATCCCTGCTTTACTTTATTGCTTGCCCTCCAAGTATTTTCATCCACCACCTATCCTGCTCAGCGTCTTGCCAGTTATTATCTGAGCCGGCCAACTGTTTATTTTCTAGCTCGATTGCTTTGTGTGGGCGTATGCACAGCAAATGAGGTTAATGTGATTCTCCAAGTAATGATGCGGTGACTCAGTACAATAGGTTGGCAGAACAATTTGTGTGTGTTTGATGGCAGCTGGTGAATTGTTTCAGGGCCATTTGGATCGGGGAATAATTGTTTCCAGATCTCCCTGTGGAGTAATTGTTGTCCTCCACCCAAAATCTTCACTTCTCTCTCAGAATCAGCTGCCCTCCACCACTTAAAGAAATCTTGGTCAAGAACAGCCGACGAAATAATTTCCTCACAGCGATAGCTGATTGCATGTGCACGCACCCGTGGGTTTGATTTTCCACAGTATATATACAACATGCTGTTGCCTGTGTGTGTATCCTAAGAGCTAGAATTAATGAACGAAGAAGAAAACCACTCTGAGTGATTGTGAGGAAATTGCCCTCAGCTGCACATTCAGACACGTCCCCCTCCCACAAAGAAAGAAAGAAAAAACAGTCATGGCTAAGTTTTACATTCCAGACATTAACTTCAGACCCCGTCCAAACAAACCTGTGGACACTCACACACAGGGCTTCCCGTGGTTTTAAATGACTGCCTCCCATGGATATATAACACCATTTGACCAGAAAAATCTGTGTCTCTCACTTCCATGGACTTTGATTTTTGTACCAAGAGATGCATTTAATGTGTTTTTGGAGTTTTTAAGTTGAGGTTATACTGTGATTTTATGTTAATATTTTTAGCTGAACAGTTCCCACTGGCATCTCCACAGGAGAAAAAAACAAAACAACAAAAAAAAAAACAAAAAAAGAAACATGGAAACATTTGATGCTCCTTTTTCAGCACATCCTCCAAAGGTCGTGTTTCATGGAACAACGTATCTGATATTTATTTTCTTTAGTCAAGTTACAGTAGATGTCATCAAATAAATAATGTCATGTATGGAGACATGATTAGTTACAGCTGTGTTATGACTTCACATGTTCTTGTGTTTGTTTTTTTAACTGCAAAACATGTCAACACGGGAAATACAGAATAGAATAAAATAGGATAGAATAGAATAGAGTATTTGTATTTATATTTGTAGAGCAGTTTAACTGTGTTATCTGTATACTTTGTATTATCTGACTGACGAACGTTAGAGTCCTGTCCAAGGACAGCATATAGTCCACTGACCTTCCACTTGATAGATGACTTCTCTTTCTCCTGATCTGCAGCCACCTGAGCAGTTCCTGGTAGAAGTTTGTCAGCTACGTGTTGGGTCAGCTGGTGATTCTTCCTGAAAGGGCTAAATCAGTGGGCTGTCTGCTGCTGCTAACATTCATCCTGGCTCATCACAGGAGGCCATCTTTAAGTGAGTCTGTCTATTTCTGGTTATATGATGCAGCTCCACATGTTGGCCGTCAGCTGGCATCAAATGTGTCATTTCCATGAATGATATTACCATCCAGACAACATTTTTCAGATTCTCCTGATTCATATTCTTACCTCCAAGGTGGAGGTTATGGTTTCGGCGGCGTTGGTCTGTCTGTCCGTCGTTAGCAACATAACTGAGTTTTAGATTAAATTAGCAGGAAATCTCTGAAATGGAAAAAGAACAACTGATTAGATTGTGGGTGTGATCCAGGTCATCATCTGGAGCCAGGAATTTTTTGAAGGAGTTTTTTACAGGTGCAGGGCAGATGCAAACATCCTGTTGATTTTGCTGGTGAAAACAAAAAGATGCTAAATACCATCTAATTTTTAGTGTCAATCATAAAAAAAAAAAAAAGTCTTTGATTTTTGTAGATTTTCGTCTCCTTTAAATATGCTGAAAAGTTGTGTTGTGGTTGGCTACCATAGCCATAGTTGCTCCACAAACAATAAGAGATCATTCTTCTAACTACCAAAACACACAAAAGCCCAGAAAGATGCAATAACTGGCTAGCAGCTATCAAGCATGTAAAAGCTTTGGAGTCCTTCGAAATAGAAAAAATAGGGAAAAAACATTTGCTATGATATTACTGTTTAAAACTTGTGGGTTTTTTTTGCAGAGATGCCAAAAATACCATGAAAAGTCTGCTTACAGTAACAATAACAAACGTCTTTGGTGGTTTTTGTGTTCTCAAAGTTTCTTGTTAGCAGCTCCTGCTAACATTTGTTCAGTCCTACGGACATTGGCTTCATCTCATATCTGTTTCTAGCCTTGACACTGACGGTATCAATAAATGCAGAAAACTTAAATCTATGAAAACAACACAGACGATGGTATGATGCGAGGTTTGTCTTCACTGTCAAGCTGTTCATGGTCACATGACCACCGGGTTGTGACGTAGGTTTGCACCTGCTCATGAGGAGGTTGGAATAATTTTGCCTTTAGACCTTCTAACTAAAAAGAATGCCTACAACCATTGTTAAAAGGAGCTGCAACGGCTTGGCGGAGGTCTCGCTCTCTGAGTGCTTCTAGTTGCAGAATGTTTCAGACAGTTAAGCTGAGTAATGTAACAGATGAAATATGGTAGAGGTTGAAATGGCAGATTTGTGATGCTGCCAAGCTCAGTGTCGGCTCACCTCTGCTGATTTAACACACACAAAGCAAAGCTTTTGAACCAGTTGGAAAATCTGCACACTGCTCTGCCCAGAATATAAAATATCTTTACTGCCTGTAACGCAGCCATGCTGTGTTCACCTCATAATACTCAACACATTTCATCTTTGCTCTGATGAAATTCACTCCTGCCACGTAAGCACAATGAGTAGTAAATGTTGTATTTACTTATTATTTAACAAGCACGGTCCGATATAATCTATTCCCAGGACCGACATGACAGACCAGATGCTCTGAAGCTGAGCTCACATCTGAGGGAAAAACTCCATCACAATCAGGAACGAAAACCCCAAACAGAACCAGAACCAGGGAGGAAAACCTCCATCAGAACCAGCACCACGAAGAAAGCCTCCATCAGAATGAGGAACAGGAAGGAAAACCTTCATCAGAACCAGAACCAGGGAGGAAAACCTCCATCAGAACCAGAACCACGAAGAAAGCCTCCATCAGAATGAGGAACAGGAAAGAAAACCTCCATCAGAACCAGAACCAGGGAGGAAAACCTCTGTCAGAACCTGGACCAGAGTTAATCTTGACTATATGAAATGCTATAAAGACACTGAGTCAAGATTATACTGTGGTTACATCAATTGATTAAAATGAAAGGATCTGATAAACGTTTACTTCAGATGATTGTTAAAACTCAGATTTTCTGTCAGTTATTTCCCATCTGTGGTTTTCGAAGGAGAATTAAACTCTTTTCATTCTGTTGCACCAGATGTCAACTTTCTTCTGTGTAACGACATCTAAAGGTTGTGCCAGGCTAAATTTACATCAATCCAACATAAATCACTGAAAAGATGTTGAGCAGGTTGTTAGTTTAGTCCAGGTTAGCAGGGTTATGCAGCCGGGTGACACAGACTTCCAGCTCAACGTAGCTCCTACATGGCCACGATATGTATATAAAAATAAAAGAGAAATAATAGAGAGAAACTGAGAGAAAAGTGAGAGAAAACTGCAGCTCAATGCTGCTTTTCCAGCTGTTGGATAAATTAGGGAGAAATGTCTGAGAATCATTAACACGTTTGGGCTCAGGCAGTAAATATTAAGTGGTTTCAGCTAATGGCACATCTCAGTCCCAGTCAGCTGAAACTGATCCTGTTATATAACTCAGCAGGACGGAGTTGGAATAAGAGCTGCAGAAAATCTCTGCAGGCTGAAACAATCTGCTGCATTTTTACTTTGTTTTCAGTGTGAGTGGGAGTGAGACTGTATCCTGCCTTCTTCTAATCACATCAGTTTACATATATCTAATACGCCTATATTACGGTGGCAAAATGTTAGGAGCTCTAGTCCAGTGGTCATTACTGTTTCCTTACACAACAGGACAAGAAACAACAGGAGAGCCGACCAAAATCAGTATATTAGGTCATTTTGTGTGTAACTTTGTTAGCTAATAAACATAGAAGATTGAATCTGTGGAGAGCAATAAAAAATGTGTCCACTCATTTATCGAGTTCATGTGTTTCTTTCTTTTAATTTCTTACAACACAATTTGTCTGTGCGTTAGTTCCCTCTCCAGAGCCTTCATGTCTGTTGTCAGTCTCTGCAGATCACTTGTTGTATCTCTTTTTGTATTTTCATCTTATTTTTTTCCCCTTTGTTTAATTAAAAATCTATTTTTGGAGCATATCATAAATAGCTCACATTGTAGTGAAACTACGTTGTAGTGGCCGAATGACAAGTGGCAGATCCCACACCTAACTTTATGTTTCAGCCTAAATATTGTACTACATTAAATATTTATATCAGATATCTTTTATTTTTAATCACTCCCCTATTTTACCCACACCAGCCCACTATTCATTCACTTGTCAGAGATTATGACTGGTCTGATGCTGGAATTACCGGGTGCGTGTGCGTCAACCATTGACTAAAACAGCCGTGAACAGCTGCAGAGGCTGCGGCGCAGCCGTAACGTGCCGCAAACGCACCGTTATAATTCCATCCTGAGGCTTCTAAAGTCTGGCAGCGCTGATCTGGCTGTAACAGTTCTGTAATCTATCCCACCATCCTACCTTTGGATGACATAGATGTTTTAAATATCTGGAAATTATATTTATTAAGTGCATTTTTATGAAATCATTAACTCTTACATTAGCCACAAATAAAACCTTGACGAGCTGCAGAGGCTCAGGAGCCACCAGAATAATAAAAGAACACTAATGAATCCAGAGAATAAGCCAATGGGTGCTGCAGCACCAGTGGCTGCAAATGCCTAATGACTTACTCACAACCTACTGGAAATCAAAGCTGTTGTCAAGCACTGGAAATGTGTGTGCAGGTCAAAGTGAGAAAACAGAATCTATCTTTTATTGGTCGTGTAGCTTGTTGCTTCGGTACAGGACACAAACACTCGCTTTTAAAATAAATCTTTAAAATGAAAAATCTTTCACAAAGTTTACACTGAACTCGTTCTTGTTGTGTGTTGGCATCTTACCATCCTGAGCTATTGTTTCTATGTACTGTCGTTTGTATTTTTGATGCTTTAGTTCTGTTTTTGTTGTAGAGTCAAAGTTAAAGTT
The DNA here is from genome assembly GCA_037177355.1 of Melanotaenia trifasciata. Lineage (NCBI taxonomy): Eukaryota > Metazoa > Chordata > Actinopteri > Atheriniformes > Melanotaeniidae > Melanotaenia > Melanotaenia trifasciata. Next base: position 30,773,224 of record JBAFTB010000014.1, on the reverse strand, counting down.
AAGTTTTAATTCAACTCGTGAAGATGCATATCAGCATGTGGCTATATCCTCCACTACCTTTGTTCTTGCTATTGAAGCATAATGTGTCATCATGAAGCACATCGGTTGTGGATGAGGATTCATGGTGATTACAGCAGCTCTAAAGTTACTCCAAATTTTTTTCCCAGCTGGTGAATTTCTGTGTTAACGTGTCGTAGCAGGAGGACATTTTCATTCCTTTCTTTGCTTAAATGTAGCTAACGGAGCCTTTTTAATGGTATGAGATGACAGCCAGTCATTCAAGCTCGCCTGCCTATATAAGCAGAGTGCTGCTGCTGCTGCAAGCTTGGGGTGCTTTACTTCACTTTCTCTCCTACTTCCTGGTTGCCTGTCCGCTGACACTGCTGCATGGTTGGTCTGCTGCTGCTTAACTTTGGCTTAGCTTTGCTTTAGACCCACCTTTACCTAAGTCTGTTCTTTGATTCTGGTTTTATGGTCTATTGTTGTCCAGCTCTTTAGTGATCATGTTTTGAGCTGGAAATTCTTTTAACCATGTTTTTAGCGTGTATGAGATTTTAGCTTTTGTTTAACCTGTTTTATCTTAAATTGTTTTTTATGGACCTGTTAAAAAAGATCTTGACAACGGGACTGATAAAGCCCTCTAAGAAGAGAAAGAAATTACACCAAAATATGACATTTCTAAGACTGCTAAAGTAAAACTGAAACAGTTTACATCCACACAAAGACAAGCTAAGACAGAATCATTAGTTTCAGAGTCATTAGTAATTTCTGCATTTTTACTACACAATGAAAAAGGGGTTAAAGTCATTTCAGATGCAAAGTAACTGTTACAAGTTATTTCAATCATTGAAAATAAATTAAACACTCTCAGCGTTTAATGTTCAGCCTTAGAGATGTTTTAATATTTTCCAAGTAAAAATTTGACCTCTTTCTCTTTTGATGACATCAATAATTTTTATTCTTTATTTCAAAATGATTACAGTTTGGTGCAGTAAGAACATTCACAACTTGGTAAT
>JBAFTB010000014.1:30758634-30768634 GCA_037177355.1 Melanotaenia trifasciata | reverse complement strand
TATTTCTAAATATCTGTAATGTCTTTGTTTTATGTAAAGCACTTTGAATTGTCCTGTACATGAAATGTGCTGTACAATTAAACTGCCTTGCCTTGCCTTGACTTGCCTATTAAGTTTCACTGGCAGTAAAAACGTTCTTTAAAGTGGTTGCACTGCTTGTTGGTACTTCCGGGTGATGTGGGTTAAACTGTCATATCTACATATAGTTTTATTTTTGTGTTGTTTCTTTTTGACCCCTGCTTTGTTGCTTTATACGCACACAAAACAAAGGAATAAAGACTGTGCCCCAAAAAATGTTTTTTCACCAGCCACCACTGGTGAGAATTAAATTTAGATCACTGCAGGGCCTTGGTTAAGCTCCAGTATGAAATATTTTAACAATGGTAACCAGCTTAATTTGCATTATATGAATGCGGGTCATCATTGGAGAATGATTTATTAATAGCTTGCATTCTACAGCATGATGTGAGCTCAGTGGACAAGTTGGTTTCATTCTTATATGCATGTTAAAGACTGTTGCAGCTGTTCTCTAACCAAACATCCAGTTCCAACATGCCTGCTGATCTTTGCACAGCATTAGAAATCATTCTGCAGGAAGAAAAATGTTCTGTCCTTTGAGTATTAATTACATTAATGTGTGTCCTTGTGCATGGTTACAGCTACAAGTTCTTCAGTCTGCACTGCCTGACTCATTAAAATGATTTGAATTTATAAGACAAATCTATCCCAATCCTCTCCTCTCCTGCTCATCGGCTGGGTTTGAACCCTTTGATGCTCAACCAAGAAACTGAGAATGGCTTTAATACTTGCTATGCAAAATTTCTGGTTACCGGGGACCTAATTAGACATATCTTGTATCGTCCTCATTTTCTGATCACACTTTCTGGAAAATTTAAGGTTATATGTAATCCTTACTATACCTAGGCAACTTTGACTTATTTCATATATCCTCATAATAAAGGCTGGATTATTGCAGCTTTTAAATAGCTACTTATTTTCCAGACAGTCAGCAATATCCTAAGATCCAGTGCCGAGCCTGAAAGGTGTTTTTTTCATATTCAGCTGTCTGTCAGTGGCACATAAACAGACTTTCCAACAATATCAGAGTTATTAGGAAGCATTTTTACAACAAAGATGAAATTTAAAAATCACTCATTTACTGATTTATATTGCAAGAATATTTCTATTAAGCATCACCGGATGAGATGTAACAGTTCTATAAAATGTCAGATTAAAAACTGGACAATGAAACAGGAAATAATTAAGAGGGACACTTAATTACGCCACATGATGACTGGCTCAGTATGAATGAAGCTTCTCAAATTGGCTTGTACTGTTTGTGAATAGTGAATAATGGTGTATCTGTGCGTTGTCACGGTTTCTCATCATCGGCTGCAACAAGAAGCTGATGGTAAAACACTTTCACCACCAGCTTTTCTTTTGTGGCTGAGTTGTTGATGAAATCAACACTATGAAGCTAAATCTGTGTAATTATGGGGGAACATCTTTAATCTGTGAGCTGTGCTTACTTGTCATTGTTAAATAAAGTTTGGAGCCAGTGAATGATACATAGCCATGTTTTCATTATAAAGCTCTATAATTCTACTCTTATTCTTTTCACATCCCTCACTCTATCTCAGTTTTAGTTGTTCTGTCTTTTATTATTGTTCTGTGATACAAACGAAGTTATCCTCCCTCTTCATGTAGCCAAGGCAAATGGGATGTGAGTAGAAAGTAAAAGTATCATCAACAGCACTTTGTTATTTCAGATTAATTGGATTATAGCTGCATTTAGCCTAGGTTTTGTCCTGCATGAGACATGGATGATGACACAGATGGATTAAGTTAAAGAGAGCAGCAGTGAGGGGAAGAACTCTTAAGGGTGTGGCGTGAAATCACTGGCATCACCTTCCACTGCTTTATCCCCGGTGACATTTATTCTCGCTGTTGTTCTCCATCAGGTTTTTGTTTAAAGCTATTCTGTCCTCCTGTTTGGAGGCTTGTCCAGACTGGATCTTCCTGTCACCATTGACTTTTCTCTGTGAACGTTCATGCTGACTGTTTTTAACCAACTAACTAAATTAAACTTGAACTGTAAGCAGTTTTACTGCTTTCAGTGTAAACGGGGGTCATTCTGGTTTAATGTTGTTCCTGTAGAGTGTTTGATATTTTGTTGTTGACTGTTGCTGTGGAGATGATTCAAGCCAAACAACACAGTCTGCTGGCATAGATATCCCTATGTTTTGTGTAGTTTTTGTTAGAAGTCACTATGGCTGAAAGAAAGGTATTTAAGTCACTTAAAAACCAAAAAAAAATAAAAAATAAAAAAAAAAGACTGTCCACATTTGTAGAGAATAATGCCTAGACAAAGATCCTCAAAGTTAAAGAAGAATGTCACAATAATCAGGTTCATCTTCATGTTGTTGGTGTCTAGGGACATGTCTGGACCTCTACAGACGTCTAGGGACCTAAAAAAATGTCATTGTCAGAAATGTCTGTTAATATGCCTGATTAAATTATAATGTAAGATAAATGTCATTTGTCCCTATGTGACAGGATGACAGATGTGAACACCATGTCATTGATTACCTTCAGCAACTAAATCATTTTAAACATCAATGTTTGGCCTAAAATATACGTTCAGTCTGGTGCTGTTAACATTAGGACCTAAACCTTTGATTAAAAATAAACTGATTGATTTTATTTCTCCTTAATCTTAGCTAATTATGAAGAACATGTTTAGCTCATTGTCTCTGTCCAGACTTCCATCAGTCTGAGATCAAAGAGGTTCATTTCACCGCCTGCCTCCAGCCCAACAGACCAGAAACCCTCCATGAGCCCACAGCTTTCCTGTCCTTCCTCCACCCTGTCACCCCGCAGCTCAGTCATGGACCTGAACACAGCCTCCATCCACATCAGGACATACTGAGACCTCCTCCACCTCCACCTCTAGCCTGTCTGTCTCCTGAGACGTCCTCTGCTTCCACCTCTAGCCTGTCTGTCTCCTGAGACGTCCTCTGCCTCCACCTCTAGCCTGTCTGTCTCCTGCAGTCAGGTGAAGAAGCAACTGAAGAGATTAAAAGCCATAAAATCATGTCCAGCATTAGTGGACTGTTTCTTTTCGGATGTCATTTCATCCAGAAATAGATAAAAAGTGGAGGAAACTGCAAACAGGGTCTGTACGTAAACATGGAATTCTTTCTGTAAATCTCAACAATAAGGGGTAAATCTCCTCGTGACTCATACACTTCAGTGTTTTGGATGGGAAACTGCTCTCAAAGGACTCTGGAAAATGGAGTTTCTTGTAAATGTGGTTTAATCCTGGTGGATTGAAGCTTTGGAGGCCAGACGGCAAAGTTAAGACAGAATTCACAATGATGTTTATCACGTGTGGAGCAGAATTTTGCTACTTCTGCTTTTGGGTTTAGGTTAGGTAAACTTGGGTTAGAGATGATTAACGTTTTTGTGTTTTCAGTAGAGACATCGTTTGTCTGTCTGCATGCTGTGGGGTAACCAGGTGGAGCCATAACTTGTGTTGCCTCTTTTGTTTGTTCGATGTCTTAACTGTATCTGGTGATTTTAATGAGTTTTTGGCTGAGATTCTGGACCTTCAGCGAATATCACACGTCTATCAGACCTGATTTTACACTCAGTGAAACTTAATGTCTTAAGCAATGAAGGTTGTTTAGAAGCATCAACCCACACTAAATATGTCTCTTTATTTGCTTTTAGAAATAATTTTGCGTTACACAAATGAATGTTTTTCTGTTGATGCATTAAAGACTTCATCCTGTCTTTTTTCCTGATTTTTTTATTTATATGTGTGTTTTTTACATTATTAGTACTAAATTGACTGAATCCTGGTCCTGCTGTCATTTTAGAAGTCATGTCCACTCACAACCTTGGTCAATCCTGAAATCCTCTGCAGCATCCAGCTGTTATCTGGCCTCAACTCTGACCCTGCTGCTGCTGACAGAAATAACTCAATCCTGCCACATGTAGGTTCACTGTGCCAGATGTTCGCACTTAAAAACAGATATGAAGTAGTTTGACTTCAGTGGTCACACATTACATCCCCATGCAGAGTTCTGTCATCGCATCAAACTGTATTTAGGGATTTATGGTGAGTGTCAGAGATAGCTCTACTCTCCGCATCCCATAGGGAGACAGATGCAGGGTCAGAGCAGTAAACTATGATGGTACTCCTACAGGGGAAACATGCACTGGAACTGCACATATGTTAGCCATTTTACCCATCATAGGCATTATTATCCACTGAACTGAGTGGATGTGTCCTAAGAACCAACATTTAATAAAGATGAAGAACTGCACTGTTTCTTATCAAACAGCCTCATCACACCCAGCTTAGATAAAATAATAACACATAAAACTTAACTTGGCCAAACTTTTTTTTTTCCACTGATAGCTATAATTAAATTGGACTGCAGGACTTTGCCCGCTGAATGTATTAAAGCACTCAATAACAGTAGATTAATTTAATCTCACTCCAAATGGAGTCACATCTCCTTTAATGGTGCAAAGCTATTTTCTTTCAATGTCAATGGTCATTGCCTCTAGAGCAGAAACCCATTTTTAGGATAGGAAGTATGCAATATTAATGGCATAACAACACCCTTGACCTCCTTTGTAACAATGCTCCATTTAACCTCCTAAAATAATATAAAAGAAAAAAAAATAATAATAAAAAAAGAAAAAACAAACAAAACAAAAAACAAAAAACTCTAAAATAAATGAAGGGCAGACAGAAATAACCAAAGTCACAGACTGCAGATGAACTGGATGATAGTTCATGAAACAGGTGGCTGTTGCTCAAAGTGGTTGGAAGGTTGGTAGTTAAATCCCAGTTTTCCCAGGAGAGGAAAGTAACTGTAGAAATATCAGTTTGTTCAGTGTCTGTAAGTCTCTGGTTCAGATGCTGCAAAGCAGACTGAACTCTCCACGACAGACTGAAAGAAGATATGAAACATCTTGGTGCAGACAAAGGATCTTGGCTTCCTCCAGAGGTAGAGTCTGCTCTGTCCCTGTAGTGGAATCAGTAGATACAGCTGAAGACCAACCTTCTTCTGTCAGTTACACCAAAAGTAAGTATATTTCCAGACGTGATCCGCACAGTTTCATTTACAATCCAGAGACACTGACACCATCACAATACTGAGCAACTAAGTGCTTTCATAGGCTCTTGCTGCAGGTAATTAGCTGGAACCGCCCATTGAGGTGGGACTAGACTACCAGACTCACAGAAATATTTACATTCAAACCTCCAAAATGAAACATAAACAATAAATATTTGTATGTACATATTTCTACAGATAATTCATTAACTCATTACATTCCTCTTTACACCCTCCCGCTCCTCGTTAACATCGTTCACTCCAGAACCTCTTAACCATCTAAAGTAGCACTTTGCAACTTTGCAATCTGCTTTGATGCCACACGGAAATCTATTACGTACATACCTGTAGCCTCGTTGTCCTGCACCATTCTGAGGCTGAGAAAACACACTTCACTACCTTTACTTCCAGGACACTGCATCACTTTACAGCTGCATTTTGCTTTACAGCAGCTGGATATTAACATACCGGCTGTTTTGAACGTGCACCGTAGCAGCCGTGCACGCTCCAAACAGCTGGTGTTAACCTTTCTCTTCATCAAAGAAACACAAGAGGACGGGACAAGAGATAAGACAACAGTCAACATCTGAGTGACTTTTACTGGCCGGAGAGATTTCAGAGAAGAGAGAGGATGATGTTGCTGGATTAGAGTCACTTATTAAGTTCTCTGCTATGCATCCATCTGTATCAATACACATCTGTATAGCCAATTAACAACAAAAATGCAATGGAACTGGTACCAAGCCTTACCAGTGTGAGTCAGCTACTTGTTAGCTTAGCTAAGAATGTGCTCATAATTCAGTATGCTGTATACAGCAGAAACTAGATAAACAAGGTTTCTTGGTTGTGATGCAGTGTTTGTTGAAAGTTTTGGAGTGAACATAGATTATGTAAACTAATGTTATTAAATTTGCTCCTAGAGTTTCTACAGCAGAGTGGAGCCAAAAATAACCTTCAAAATAGTCATGAACACCTCAGCTGTTCTCCAAGGAGCTGCTACATTTCCTGCTGATGGCTGAATTTTCACAAACTCACATCCACCAGTACATTCAGCAACATGCCCAGTGCACATCTGTGCTGCTACTGTGATAAATGAGCTTCACTACAAGTAAACAGACACTTGTCTGCGGTTAACATTCTGTTCTCATCTTTATCTGGGCTAATTTATGCATCCCAATGTGGCTTTCTCTCTTTCTTCTTTAAATTTATTTATTTTTTGCTAGTGTTCTGCTCAGTGTCTCAAGGGACCTCTACATTAGATTAAATTTCGAGCTCATGTCAGGCAAATTTAGGGCAGTCATGCAGATGCTTCCTGCATGCACTGCTGAGCTATGTGTGCATCAGTATGTTGGCTCCATGGGTAAATTTGCTTGCCCAAAGGCCCGGGTCCCCTTATCTGGGCACGCAGATCTCACGCACATCATTTTCATAAGGGCTGTCTTGCAGCAGATTGTCTGGTGTAACTCAGAATTAATTGTGTGGTTTTATGCTCATGGCTTCATAGAGGGCTCCCATATGGCACCATGCACCGTCAGGTGGGCCGTTCTGTAAAGGAGCAGATGCAGATTTGCAGACAACCAAGCATCCGTAATGAACTGCTGACTGGCTCATCTGGACCTCTGCTTTCATTCCCTAGAAGACATGACGAGCAGAGGCACTTTGTTAAACAGGTCTGCATCCCATGGCCTCTTCTTACCCACTGTCAGCTGAGAAGCATCAAGAGGAGAAGGAAGTGGAAACATGAGCTCCTCATTTTAATGAAGCAGTAAACAATTCATCAAACTCAGACATGCAAACTGTTCAAAGTCCTGCAAAAGTCTCATCTGTAAACTGTAGTTTTGTAGCTGCTTCAGGTCATTTGGTCTTTGTTGGGATTCTTTTTTTTTTTTTCATCAAGTAAACGTTGATTTTATTCGTCTATATGTACAGGTTAAGGTTACGGTTAAGCTCCTGAAGACTAAATCAGAGGTATTTAATAGAGATAGTGAGCACCACACCTACCAAGTGGAAAAAAAGCAACTTTATTTATTTAACCCTTTTTTAAGCAGGAAAAATGACTCATTGTAATTAAAAGTCTTTTTATAAGAGCGCCCTGGCCAAGGCAGCAGCACCTACAACCACACTAAACATGTTTAACCTCGTAGGCAAACACACAGAAAACATGAACTAAAACACCATGAAAGCTAAGAAGCGTGCCAAACAAAGCATCTACTTTCTGATTTGTCTATAAGTTTAAAATATCTTTAATACCACGTAAGACCAGCTCCTTCAGTTCCAGGTCCTTTTCCAGGTCATTCCAGGAAGCAGGAGCAGGATTTATTTGTGATCAGAGGTTATAACTGGTTGAGTTATTCCGTAAAACGTTTACTTGTAGATATGAGAGAAGCAGACCCAGGAAACATTTATAGATGAGAACATGTCAGCGCTTCAGTCCTCTGGTAAAGAAGTCCAAGACCACGAGCATCACGCTAAACCATATCAAGCATTTAGAAGAGTCATTCATATAAATAACATCACTTTATCCCCCAGGCCTTCCTGCAATCTTGTAGAAAAAGATAAGCGTCCGTCCTGCGACCCACTGGAAGTCCAGGGGGTTGAAATCTGTCTCCCGACCTGCTTTCTGTGGCCTGAAACCATCGTTTCATTTTTCTAACAAGAGTGGAATTGAGGAAGATAAATCCAAGCTAAATTTGTCTTGCGAAAGATGTGTCTAAGGTTTTCAAAATTAAATCGATGATATGGATCTGAAATGTGACAAAGTGCCCAAAAGACCACCAGCTTTATTTAAACCTGACATTTAACACAAGACAGCCTTTGAAATGCTTTTACGATGCTTCTTAATTGGCACATTGTTGCAGCTTCAGGTTCAGGTGTTGATTATAAATCATCATCTGTCAAATGAAGCTTCGTTAAGTCAACAATAAAGCTGATTAGATCTTCCTCCCACGGATGCAGTCATGGTTAAAGAAAAACAAAAAGAATGATCCGGTTTAGAGCTACAGTATCGGCACACTGGATCTGATGAGTGATGTGTCACGGTTTGTGTGGCCCTCAGCTGAATTGCTGTTTAGCCATTAACGTGTAAAATGAGCCTACAGATTCAAGGTTGTGAGGTGCAGATGTTTCATTTTATGGAAAAACAACTGAGATGAAGCCTTTTCAGTAACAATTAATTAAACATTTATGAGTGACAGTCAGTTTTCCAAATTTGAAAAAAGAACTTTACTGAAAATGTGATGGTTTGAACTCAACATCCAGAAAGTAGAAAGGTACCATACTCATTCTACTGGAAGTATAAACACCAGCTATTTGCTGTCTCATAGATTAAATTTAAGATTTTTGCATGTTGTTAGATCATAATTCAGCTCTACGTGGAGACTGGAGGTGTGAAGTACTCAGTAACCCCTAAAACATTTATTTTTTTATTCATTTTCGTCTGTTATATTTTTACTTGCTATTATATGGATTTATAACAGAACACAGCACTTTTGTTTGTTTTAGTCACTCAGTCAAGCACTTGTTTAGTCAGGTTCAGTGTATTACTATTGTATTATTCAATATATTTTTGTTTTGTTAAGGGAATGCCAAATGCTAGCATTGTTTCTGCAAAAATAATCTACTCATGGATATCGATAAAGAAGCCTTGAACCTTGATGCAACTCCATGAACTGAATTTAAGCATGTGCTTATCAGATCAGCATTATTGTGGGACAACTGAACTTACAGACTGATGATCGAGTATCTGAGGGGATGTATTTCTCTGTAGTTAAAAGAAATATTGAGGCATCACAGAAATCCCTTTCAGTGCTAGCAGTGATAGAGATGTGCTGGTCACCAACCTGTCTGGATAACTGAATATCGGAGCACATCATGGTTTGCAGCCAGATGAAGAACATACTTCCAGTCTGACACTCTTCTATCTTTTGCATGTGTGAGGATGAAGAGGAGCAAAGACAGATGCTCCCTCATAAAAGAGAAGAGATGCTATCAGATTTGTGAGAATGTCACGCTGAGATTGTTTATTGTGAGGGAATGGCTGCATGGAGAGTTCACAGGGACATGAAGGAGATCGGGCACGCCACTGTCCTTTCAGCTTATGTGGTGGGTGAAAAGGTCACTGAAACTCGGGAGCAGATGGCATTCATTTCATTAAGTTCTGTGAGCCTTCAAGGTAACCTGGGTGGATGAGGTCCTCTGAGGTGTGAAGCCAGCCTGGTTGGTCAAAGGGAAAGATGGGTCAAATGGCATCTTCCCTCTCACAGGTGTTAAAGGAAACACCACAAGAAGCGATACTGAAAACAAAGTCTTTAGGCTTTAGTCACAAGTGAACAACTTCCAATCTCAGGTAGATGAAGAGAAAACACAGAGCAGGTCCTACCAGTACGGACCGGTCCACAACATTCACTTTGGTTAACTTTTAATTAGCGCTGGATGATTTCAATTTTTAATCGCGATTAATCACATGAAAGTTTTGTGATTAATCGCATTATTATCGGGAAAATGTCCCTTTACTTTAAAAGTACTACTATATGAAAGAAATGCAGTAACTTTTGGTTTACACACCCTAAACAAATAAACAGCTTTTATCAGCAGTTTTCTTTTTACACAGTAACAGTTCGAATAAATCTCATCTTAATGAAAATTCAAATATCACGAAGGAGCAGGGGTGGGCTACTCGGGCTCAAGCCCCGGATGTCAAAGTTACTGGTTTGTTAAAGATTAGCTTGTTATCAGTAAAGTTGTTTTAGTTCAAAGAAAGTGAAGATACACAGACGTGGATATTTTATAAATATATATACATATATACATACATGTATATATATATATATATATATATATATATATATATATACACATGTATATATAAT
>JBAFTB010000014.1:30723717-30740889 GCA_037177355.1 Melanotaenia trifasciata | reverse complement strand
ACACACACACACACACACACACACACACACACACACACACACACACACACACACACACACACACACACACACACTTCCTGGCTTTGGTTCTGATGGAGGTTTTTTCTTCTCCACTGTCTCCTCTCAGAAAGGAGGTGGTTTAAGTGAACACATTGATTATAAAGTGGACTGATGTGGATTTGTTTTAATTGGATCACAGTGAATTGGCTGGAAGTGTTTATGTGTGCACAGTGACATGAGAGGACTTTGTTGTGAATTGGCGTCATACAAATAAAGCTAAATTGAAATGAAATGAAATGAATATTCCTTCCAAATGTGGCTCCATTTAAAAGAGAAATAAACAGGCTTTCTAACAGTACTGGATTTATTACCAAGAGGCATTGTTATAATAAAGATATTATCCCCCAAACACTCATTTACTGACTTCTTTCTGCTATTTTTACAGTTCACAGCACTTGTGACTGCATTTGTTTGGATGGTACAAAGCAGAATAAAATAAACTTACCAAAGTTTCTGCCGGGATCATAATTATTTGTGTAAGCTGAACTGAAGACTTAAAATTTTCTATCAAAATGCAGCAAATTATGTCTACAACACTTGTGTTTTAGTTTCTGGAGGACCACTGACAGTGGCTTGCATAAATTTCGGAGGAAGTCATTGAATGCATTTCGTGCCACCGCAAAATAAAAACAGAGTTTATCTCCTGTACTCTACAGAGAGGATAAATGTCTCCTGCAACATTGAGCATGATATGTTTGTTAAATGACAAACTACAAATCTCCTGTCTTAGTTCTTATCTTGCACAATTAATATTAGCTGATGTGCAGCATGTGTTCTTATTGTTTTTGCCCATTAATAATCTAAAAAGTGGTTAATATATTCACATAATAATGCTGAAATGGTCTTTTTCAGCTGGTATAATATATCAGATTTAATGAAGAAAAAGTATAAAGATGTGGGTGTGTGAGAAGTGGTTTTTCTGTGTGTGTTTTTATGTCACACGAGGGGCTTGTCTGTGCTTGCAACAGAATGAATGATTAATTTGTGCTACTTTGTGAGTAATTAAGATGTCAAGCCCTCAGCCACCACTCCATGCCTGCTGAGTTGTGTGAAAAGCCGCCCTTCTCCACCTTTAATCTGTGCCACTAAAGGCAGCAGTATCACTTCACCGTTTCAAAGTGTCTGCATTGTGATTTATGGAGACGGACCAGGTAGAGACGAGAAGCAGAGCTTTCAATCAGGGAGTCTTCGTCCGCACTCAGGTCTTATTCTTTCTGAGATTTCACAGAGGATTCTGAGAAACAGGGACTGGTTGAACGTTTTATGAATTTTCAGCTGAGGCACAGAAGTCAGAACAATGTCTCTGAAAGGCTTGATAACTAAGAAAGGGAAATTCCTATCTGTACATCTTATTTATGTAATGACGAATGCTACTTTGAGTGGCGCAGCCAACAGATTGTTGTTTGCAGACGAAGCAGACAGAGTTAGACAGTCAACACTGCCCCCCACATGCAGACATAACCATTATTCACCTGTAGGTCTAAATGTCATGGTTTGCAGACTTGTGAACAATGTCTTCATTTGTTGTGTCTATTATTAGACTCAGAAGAAGACAAAGCTTCACTGTAAAGTCTGGATTATACAGAGGGAAAATTAGCAGTCCACAAGCTTTACAGGAAAGAAGTATAATATTTATCTGGAAATAGACATGCAGATGTAACACGAGATCAGTGAGCGAGTAAAGATCTTTAACCTCTTATTGACTAGAGATCCCTGTATGGGGGGCAGGATGAGATGATTGCAATACAGAATATGCTTGTGCATGCCAGAAAGCAGCAATAACCTGTTGCATACCAACATGACGGGAGAAACTCAGCTCAAAGACTCTACCAAGCACTGGCATCCAAACCAAACACATTTCAAACCCCAAGCAATTATATGGGAATGTAAGAAAACCACGAGAACAGCTCTGTCCACTTTAGAGCTTCTGCTAATTTCTCCACACAATCAAGGAGTCACAAGACAGCAGAGACTCTGCTGGTTCCAAAGATGTCTGTCTCATCACTGTGGGACAGAAACTCTGGAGCTAGCAGCCAGAACCAGAAACCAGGTCTTACTTCTGCTCAGTGGGTAGAGTGGTCGTCCTGCAGCCCAAGGGTTGCCGGTTCAATCCTGGCCCGGAGAACTCATGTCAAGGTGTCCCTGAGCAAGACACCGAACACCTAATTGCTCCTGATGACTGGTGGCCACCATCAGTGCATGAATGTGTGTGTGAATGAGTGAATGTGATGTACATGTAAAGCGGTTTGGATAAAAGCGCTATATAAGTACAGACCATTTACTATTTAAAAACTCTGCTAACTTGTTCTCCTATGACTCTGCCTTTGTTTGAAATGAACCATGAAGGTCCTGCTGGTTTCCATGGAGATGAAGGAGGTTTATCGTGAAGGGTTCACTCTTCCTATCATACACTATCTTGGGCTTCACTTCTTTCTGGATCCTCATGGTGGTTCTAAGGTAAATGTGGGGCTATCCCTGGATCCTCCTGACTCTGGCCATTGATAGAGGTGTCCATCATCATTGGCTGATGGCTTCCTGAGATATTTACCTGTGTAACACCTCTACTAAACACCTGGAAAACTGCTCAGGTTCAGTTTCTATCTTCTACTGTAACACAGTTCCTCATCAGAACCTGTTCCTGGTTACATTTTCTACTGGGTTCCAGGTGAATTTAAACATGTCTTAATTCTGACTCATCAGTAATAATTTCACATGTCTCAGTTTTCTGTACAAACCAAGATTATGAATACAGCCCTTGTAGTTGTGAAGATATTTATTTTAGGTATGTCATTTCAGACAGAAGGCAGGAAAAACAGGGCTGGTCAAGAAGAGGTTTATATACTTCATAAAAGTCCTCCAGGTTTTAGTAAGTACTGTACTTCAGAAAATTCTCAGAAATAAAGCCACAGTTACTACAGTAAGGATGTTGTTGCTCTTTGCTTTTTTTGGAGTAATTGATTCCACAGTTAGCACTTTACCTGTGCAATGCATCACCCTAAGTAGATCAGAAAGTATCTGCTGTTGGTTGGAAACTTTTTAAGTCTAAAACCATTCCTTTGATTTTTTAATTATTGATGAAAATAACCAAACAACAAGCTCACAATTTGTTGCTATATGTTGAACTTCTATATTTCTCTATATATTTTCTTGTGGGACATTTTTGTATGATGAAGTAGGGCAAAAAAAAAAAAAGCTTTCTGCCCAACAGCAGTTAAGTACGTGCCAGTGGTACTGAGGAGGTCTTCGAAGTATTCCACGACGTCCTGAGTCAATGTCTTAACTCCTGATCCCCACTGTACAAAGTGTTGATGGAGCACTGTTTCCCCCTCCTGAACTATCAGATGGTGGACCAGAATCTCCTTGTAGCCATCTGAAAGTCATTCTCCATGGCCTTTCCAAACCCCTCCCATGTCCAGCAACCGCCGAAGATGCACTCCACTTTGCCTGGCGATACCCATCAGCTGCTTTCAGAATCCTACAGGCCAAGAAGTCCAGATAGGACTCCTTCTTCTGCTTAACAACATCCTTCACTGCTGGTGTCTACCAACGAATTTGGGGATTTCCACCATGACAGGCACCGATGACCTTAAGGCCACAGCTCCGGTTGGCCGCCTGGAATTGAATACAGCACTCGCCTCACTCGGGACGTGGTTAAAATTTGCTGGAGATGAGCGTTCAAACTTTTTCTGACAAGGGACTTTACGACCACTCCCATCCAAGGACTCCAAAAGGGTGGGTACTCTGAACTTCTATTTGGTGCATAAGCACAAACAACAGTCAGGACCCATCCCCCCACCCGAAGGTTAAGGGAGGCTATCCTCTTGTCCACGCCAGTTGGGTGCATTGGGTAAACCCCAATGTACAGACACAAAGTCAGGGTGCAGTGAGTATGTTCACACCTGCTTGGCGCCTTTCACCAGGTGCAACTCCAGAATGGAAGCAGTTCCAGCTATTCTCAAAGACACTGGTTCCATGGACCAAGTCATGTGTCAAGGTGAGTTTATCTAGCAAGAACCATTCAATCTCGTGCACCGACTCCTGCTTCGTCCCTGGCAGAGAGCTGACACTACATGTCCCTAGAGTTAGCTTCTGCAGCTGAGGATTAGACCACCAGGGTCCCCGCCTTTGGCCGCCATCCAACTCATAATGCACCTGACCCTTACGGCCCCTCCTGCAGGTAGTGAGTCCATGGGAGGGTGGGCCAATGTCATCTTTTTTGGCTGAGCCCAACCGGGCCCCATGGGCAAAGGCCTGACCACTAACCACCTGTCTCCGTGCCCCACCTTCAGGTCTAGCTCCAGAGGGGGGTCCTGGTAACCCATGGCCAGACAAGGGAAACACTGTCCACTCTCGTACTGCATTTAAGCCATGCTTAGTCTGGTCCCTCCCCTAGAAACCTGTTTGCCATGACTGACCCTATCAGGGGCAAAAAGCCCCTGACAACATAGCTTCTAGGATCTTTGGGATTTGCAAACTTCTCCACTATGGTTAGGTTGCAGCCCAGGAAGGGTTGCTTCATTGCTTTCCTTAATATTTTGTCTCTCTGTCTGTTAGCAACATTTAGCCATTTTCTAATACAACTGATTGGTCAGTAGGTGGTGCTTTTATACTCAATCCCTTATCCAGAACATAACCAGCTCCTGAGCATGTAAGCTGTTCAGTGTAAGTTGCCGTAGTGATTTACTCTGACTTGACAAGTTATAAAGTTTCTTTCTGAAACATGAATCAACTGAAAATGGTAAAAGATGTGGACAAAGTACTTTTCTATTAAAAACAAAAACCTAGTCCTAGCTTAGGAAAACTGTAGAATGACGAAGTGCAACTACTGACAAATTTAGAGGTGAAAAAAAAGAAATAGGAAACCACTTTCTTTTAAAGCAAAGAGGGTGAATGAAGAGTGTTGGGATGTGCAAAAACCAAACCTGTGTGACTGGAGGTGTTAGAACAAAGGTCAGAGCTTTAAAACCAGAAAGAAAGCAGGTATAAAAAAGGCTGCAGCAGCTAGCTGCAACAGCTTGTTTAGTAACAAGGACAATTTCATGTATTCCCAAAATTTTCTTTCATTTTATTCTTTAACAAGTCCAGACGTATCAAACAAGTTGCCATCAAGCTGTTTGCATGTGCAGAAGTCAACTCCATCATGTTTTCTCAGTTCTTCTTATCTTTACTCAGTTATTCCAAACAAGTTTTCCTCTGTGTATTTCTCGTCAGTGAACAAGGTTATCAGCATTTCTGCCGGGTTTTTGTGCCATTTCCTTAAGTACACAGCACAGGGCCCAACCCTCAACCGCCCCCAACCCCGTAAACCTAAACCTCCCTCTGCAGGTAATAAAAATCAAACATTTGACAGAAGAGGAGAGCTAGATGGATGAAAAAATGATAAGGATTCTCCACAAATACATGATTAATAAGTGCACGTAAAGCAATTCCTAAACAGCCATTAGCTAAAACTCCTCACTGTTGTGTGAAGTGTGACCTTTAAAGAAGAAAAAAGAGTGAAAACTGGACTATTGAAGGACAAAAGAAGTGGCAGTATGATCCATCTACTGGTCTCTGAATCCTTTAAAGAATTGGTCTCTATGGAAGGCTGGCTGTCAGGTAGCTATTGTTAATGAAGGGAAACAGAAAGACAAGGTTAAAGATGGGATGAAGAATAAAGCTGCTCAGACCAAATGTTGACTTTCTCTGTTATATTCTCATATCCTGTATTTCTACTCAATGTTTTGATGAAGTGCTAAATCTAAAACTTGTTTTCCAATATGTATTTTTTGAAAACTAAGCACGGTACTGTGCATAATGAATAAATGAAGCACTAATGAGGCTTGTGAGCCGAGGAAAGCCTCTCCTAAACTGCTTGACTGATACCTCTGAGTTGACCTGCACAATTTAACCAAGGATATTAAATGCATTACTTACTTTAAGATGAACCATTCTCAGCCTGTCCTCAGAGCAGGGATGCTAAAGGTGAAGAAGTATTATATTTTGTTGTGCCACTGTAAAATAAAAAGAGCAAAAAAAGTTTGAAACAGGCATCTGGTTATGGAGACTGATCCTTGCATCCATGCTGGCACAATAACAGAGTGGTGCTGCCTTTACATGAGGCCACGAACGGCTAACCAATTAAGAATACACATAAAAGAGCTGTTTAAAACTCTATTCATCTAAGTGTAGGTGTTTATGTCTGTGTGATTAATTACTCATGAGGCAGTCTGGTTGATGTTGTTCTTATTTCTGTGGTCATAAACCACTGTGGGCCTGTCAATCAACCAGCAGAATCCTCCCCTTCATGCCTGCTGACCTACACAGACACTCTCCTACAACACTGCCTACAGTAATCTTTCATGTATCTCCTTGTCAGAGGAATGGCTCAAGGACTCATTGCATGAGACTGAAAAGAATGCCTAACAAAAAACAAAACTAGGGATACTGTATAAATGTTATTAAAAATAATAATCTATTATGTCAGTGCTTTATTTACAACAGAACACGGTAAAGTTATTGTGCAGGACTTCATAGGCTGTTGGATCTATTTAATATGAGTCAGGTGTGTTGGAGCTTGAATGAACTGCTGTAAAACAAGAAGAAAAGAAAACCTGCAATTTAAGTAGTTGTACTTTCAGGTTACTTTTTTAATCATGACCTTTGAATTTTAAGTTAATGCAAACTGTTGGTTATCTAAATCCAAATGATGAAAGATTAACAAGGAGTTTTTAAGATGTCAGACAGACTGAAAAGGATCCTGGGGCTCTGGATGGTGAGATATCCATCTCTTTAGAAGATCAGAGGATATAAACTCTTGTTACTGTGAAGGTGAGACTACCCAGCTCTGGTTTCCGTCACACAGGCAGCTTCTCTCAGCTTTATTTTGCTCTGTTTTAAGTTCTCGTCAAAAATTAGATGCTTGATTGTGTATGGTGTGGCACCTGTCTGGGGTCATTAGGTTTACCAACATGTACTTGTGTGTAATTCTAATTGTATTTGTTTTGGGTCACAGAGCCCAGTTTCATGAGTTAAGAGATAGATAGTGTAAGATTACTCTACTTTCAGGACTATGGCATAATTCTATACATATGTCTGCCTTTTTTTAATATGTGAAGCTGCCACATATGTGATATGAGGACATGAACAGTTTACACCAGAGAGCTTGAAGCTAGAGAATCAGTTCAGGTCCCATCTGGCTCAGTGTTGTTAAAGGAATGTTTACAAGCCATAACAAATACATTGTTACGCGCAGTGATTAATAATAATGTAGTATTGGTGAGGGATAAAAGAACAGGGGTTCAGAAAGTTTTCATTTGTCATTTATAAATCACATTTTAAACTCAGAAAGGAAAATAATGACCTGAGTTTGGGCGTGTCAGTCAGTTTAAACACTGAATAACACAAGTGTTTAACATACTTTGTGGTTTACTACTGTTTGCAGATGCTGTTAACTGGATACCAGTCATAGATGTACACTGAGTCACAGCTGCCACAGTCATTTGTTACCGCGTTCTTCTACTTCACCTGATACTGTAACATGTGCACAGACATGTTACCTCCAACAGTGAAGAAAACAAAGGTTTCAGTGGAAAATAGAAAAAACTCTAATACTGAATTAATTCCAGTAGTGATGGAGGGAAAGAAAAATTTTCCAATCAAGTGGCGAACAGTTTTTAAAAAAGTCAATTTCTAACAGCTATTTTATTTTTATTCTGCTCTAAAGAAAGAAAAAAATGATTGTCTAGAAATGTTCTCAAACAATTCTTTTTTTTTTAACCATTTTTAAAAGAATGTGTTTTCTTGTTTGTCACTTAATACCAAACTATGAACCATTCAACCATGAAAAAAGACAATTTAACAAAGCAGGATTTTCAAACCGGATCTTTAAGCAGTTTGTTACCAGTAAAGACACATTATCTGTTCCCATTTTTTCACCTGCATCTAAACTGCATAATGATAATAGTTGTCCTTAAAATATCAAAGAAACTCAGCAAAGACGAAGTGTCGACCCTGGAAACCATCAATATCTGAAATGATGTCCTTTAGAAGAAGGAATAAAAACCTGAGTGTTGCATCTGGACCTTCAGTTGATTCATCTGGACGAAGCCTCCCCCGAAACGGCCTCCATGGAAATGTGGAGACCAGTTCTTGTGTCATGCTACATGAAAAATTAACTGGACTGAAGCTCAGTGGCAACAGGTCTGAGGGAGGGATGGATCCTCCCCTGAACCTGGACCTCAACAGGTCTGAGGAAGGGATGGATCCTCCCCTGAACCTGGACCTCAACAGGTCTGAGGAAGGGATGGATCCTCCCCTGAACCTGGACCACAACATTTTGAAGAAGTGTGGGATTATCTGGACAGAGAACACAACAAAAGGCAGAAACATCCAAAGAAGAGTTTTGGAAAGTCCTTCAGGAAGTCTAGAGAACTATTCTTGCACACTAGGTTAAAGATTGGTAGGAACCAGTTTAGATGATAGCAATTAATCATTTGTTCAAGGACAGATATTAAAGCTTCACAAAATATTTTAAAGAAAAACATAATTATGAGGCACCAGTGAAAAACCTAATGACAAAACTCTGATATCAGTCTTAAAGTCTGTACATCCTGGGAAAAATATCACTTTCCAAAGAAGAGCTTAGGCAAAGATGCTGCCATTAGTCTGGGGATGAGCGCAGAGAGGACAGGAAAGGTTCAGAAAACCTAAAAACCTGAGCACTCTTCATGATCACAAGAAATGTCTGCGTTCTCCTGCTCTTCCAGAGGAGCGTCTGAACTTTAGTTGCTCCTCAGACCTTCCTCTGGTCCCTAAAATAAACTATTTCTTTGCAAATGTAGAGAGTAAATGCCATGGTTGTTGGTACTGTAAGGTCCATCCAGGGTTTTAATGTAAAGTATGAGTTTATCTTGGTAAGACATCATCCAGCGGGATTAGTTTTACTGCATGTTTTTCCTTTTTTTCTTTTTCCTGTTTTAAATGTCTCATTGATGGATGAAATTTACAAATGTTCAGTCAGTACTACTCTTTCAGTCATGTTCTCACTCAGTCCAGGTTTTTACGCCCAAATAAAACCAGAGTCTGCTCTGACGCCGTCCCTTCGCTCTGAAGTATAGTTTCAAATGTTTGGCTGAGGATTATATATTACTCAGTGACAGTGGGAGGGAGTTATTGAAAAAAAGTGTTTTTTTTTTACTCTTTTCTTTTTCCTATGTAAACGTATAAATTCTAAGCTGGACATGTAGGATGAATGCACCACAAGTTGCTGAAACAAAGAGATCTGGTGATGTCATTTCCTCTGGGGAAACTTTGAACAAAGGAAACGTACGGGTCCCTCATCTCTCCAGATGATGGATTTATATAAAGACTGCTTCATGTGTACTCTGTGGCAAAAGCATTCAGGGGAATGTGTATGTGGGCCAAGGGCATGTCGATGTGGGATTTAGACTGTTTGAAAAGCTTTGTATTGATGCTTGCAGTAATAATATGACATGTCTCAATGTCAGAGGTAAACATGAAATAAACAAAGGAAGCATAGCAGGGTAAGGCTGCAGCATAATGGAGACATACTCAGATGTGTATACACATCTTTGAAGACATGAACTACGACTGAAGGCACTATTAATAACAGGAAGGATCAAGTCAAATGGATTTAAAGTATGGTGCTCAGGATAAAGATTTGTCTTTTAGCTCCAACTATCTGGTCTGGGGAGGAATGATGGCACATTCACACCAGGCTGGTCCGGGGGACCCGTTTCGATTGAGCTGGAATTCAGAGAAATTTGGTTTGGTATGCTTTTCTGCTATGCTTTACTGAAGCAGACCAAACCACCTGGACAACGTCACGCAGTTACAACTGCTCACTAGGGGGCGATATTCCCCAAAATGAGCACTAACTAAGAAGAAATAAGAAGAAAACCCAGGACTGGAAACGTCTCGTTTACCACAAGTAAACAATTATGCAACTTCTGCAGTTTGCTTTCTGGTTTTACTTTGGTGTTCAATCCTGATCCGGTTTTCACCGAGACCTGTTCAGTATGAGCTGCAGGAGAGGCAGCCAGATATCCACCATGCTGAGCTACATCACTTCCTCTCTTTGCGTCACTGGATACGTCATTTGCTTTCACACTGGAAGAAAACTGAACCAGGAGACCCCCTGTTGTTAAGTGGACCACAGTTTACTTCTTTGGTCTGGGTATGTTTCAACATATGTTCTTCTCCAAATGAGCCGTACTGTCTGTGGAAGAGAACCGGCCTTGTGTAGGATTTTCATGTCCAGAAAGGCTGTTATCTTATTTGTTTCTTCTTTGTGTGTGAATCTGATGTTCCCAGAGATGTCTATGTTATTATTTTTCCAACATATCTTCCACGTATCTCTTCCAAACAGTGGGTCTGCAGTGGGTGTTGTATGGCTGCCTTTTTCTACCAGGTCCTCCATGAAAAAACGACTCATTATTGCTGACAGCAGATCTCCCGTTGCAAAGCTTTCTTTTTGTCTGTAGATTTTGTTTTTGAATTTAAAATATATGGATTTTGCAACAAACTGTAGAAGTGTGGTTATGTGTCCTGTCTCTTTCCGAAGGCGTTCCGGTATGATGTGTAAAGTGTTGGGAAGTGTATCATGAAGTTGTTAATTTCTTCCAACACACAAATATGTGTATTGGTTTTTCCCATTTTGTTAACCGTCCCTCTTACCCACTCTTTACAGGTTCCTTCCTTGCTTTTCTAATTATGTTTTTGGTGTTCTCGGTTGATATAAGATTTTTACTGTTGAGACTTGGTGGTGTAACATTCTCATCTCTGTATCGGAGGTTAAATCCCAGGGGTTGTGGTAGCATGTCATGTTTTTTTCAACTTCTGATACACATTCTTGTCCAAAACATCCATATACATTTTCATTTTGTCTTCTTATCTCAATTATATAAGTTTTTTTTCTTCTACTACCTTGACATGTGGCTAGCTAATCTTGTCCTTTTTGTTTCTAGCTTAGATGTTTTCTATTGTTGATTAATGCTGAAATAAATGGCAAGGAGATACCAAACAATGACCTTCCATGAGTGATTCATTACAACACAATGCAGGAGAGTTTGTATAGTTACTACATGACAGCAAAAGACAGTGGGAATGAAGCGATGAACTACAGTCGCATGACCAATGTCCTTAACCCTTCACTGCCACTAAAAACAGCCAAATTTAATCTGGTTTCAAAGAAACACATGTGACACATGTCACGAATGATATCAAAATGTGAAGTGCACTACACAGGGAAGTAATACTCTGGACTTCATCTGCGTTTGGAGTATTCTCCAGGACGTGACTCACAGTGCTGTCCAAGTCTTCGTTTTACAGCACTGTATATACCAATGGCCGAGTTATGCTAGGTGGCTAGTTAGCATGTCCCCATTCAGACTTACTACTGTCTGTTGTCCGGCTGATGTCGCGTTAACCCTTAATAGTCTCTGCTGAGGCCAGAATAGTGTTGAAGATGCCAGCTGCTTCACTGAGATTACTTCCAGGCGACTGAACAGATATTAATACAGCATAAGTCTTCACAAAACATCTGTCACAATGTTCTCCAACTTCTTCTTCGGTTTGTTTTGAAAATGCGCTCCTGTTTTTTTCTACTACATGACTTCCATTTCAACTGAAATGACTTCCTTTTCAAGTGAAATCCGCTCTCACACACACTAGTAGAATTCCTTTCATACATACCAGTGAACTGCGATTTCAGAAGTTTCACTATAGTGTGTGAATGATTTCAGTATAGTGTTTAAGAGTATTTCAGGATAGTATGTGAGAGGAAATTTCAGTATAGTGTTTAAGAGGCAGTTTTAGTATAGTGTGTGAATGATTTAAATTTCACATGTGTCTGTAAGAGGGTAATTCTAAATAATGTCTCAAACGGCCCCTAATACTTTTTTTATATCTCCACATGTACAGCTTTGGCTGGACATGCCCTCTGGAAGCTGCAGTGACGGCACTTAATATTGCTTTGTATTGCACTTTTGTATCATTGATGCACAATGTTGATGAGCCAACAAAAATTTAGTTATCTGTGGCGATAAAAATCTAATTTGAAAAACTTGAAACTTGAACTTGAAACTTGAAAAACGACTGATCTCGTGCTGTTTGCAGTCATAGCATAGCATCTACAGAGCATTTCAAAAGCAACAAGGCTGACCAATGTTATGTAAACTAATAATAAACATAAAGAAACACAGCTCATAAGTGAAACAAATACAGCAATAAAAACACAAGCAATCAAATCAACTGTCACTTTAATGTGAGCTGGACGTGTAGTCTGAGTGGAAGTCATGCAAATGTCTGGTCTGTGTTTTTGTCCGTCACTCTGTTTCACAGTAATCAGCTGTGGCAGTAATATTCCCCCAGATATAAATCACAAATGATCAGCCATAGATTAGTCCATACCATCTTTTCATGCTATTATTCATGCCAATATGAAGAAATTGAATCTCTAAATACCATATCATTGGGTTTTATGCTGCAGCCCTGTATTTAGCTGCTTTATCTTGGTTATCAGGCCTCTCCCGTCAGCACTGTTTGATCCCAGCTGGGACTTAGATACTGACGATACCAATTAGTCTTGGTGGCATTACTCCAGAAATGCTTTGATCCGTCAGCCAACATTGTTCAAACCTTGGACAGAAAAGTGTCCCTGGATTGGACAAGCAATTGGCAGATGCCATTACTGGCTATTAACAGACTAACAGGAAGTCTGGAACATGCTCCATCACATACCAAGTTGGTACAAATTAAGTTCACATATAAACAGGCCAGAGTCTTGGGCCAAAAGGGTTCATTAATCATAAAATACATGAAGCAGTTGAAAGTTCTTTACTGACTGTTATCTGACATTGCTTGATGTCAACTCTTCAGCATGACTCAGTACTTCCCAAATACATTTGGATTTATGACAACTTTACACCTGTCTGTAACCTTTGATCCCAACATCCAAATAATGGTCTTAAAATGTTCAGTGTACTGTGGACTTATATAGTAAACTGTAGGCAGAGAAATAGCATATATGCCTTGTTAATAATATACAAATAAAGACAGTAAAGAGGTAGTGCTTTGTTCTAACTTGCTTTCAGTTGTGGGCCATCTTGACTGAGATCTGGGCTGGGTGTTTATGGTGACATGGTACAAATCCCACGGTCTGAAAACAAGGCCTTTAAACCTTCCTCAGGGAGTATTTATGGTCATATCACCTTTCATGACAATTTTAGAACATAAGGAAATGTCTGGATGGTGTAAATGGCCATGGGGTGGGGGGGTCTGCTGGGAGACAAGTTCTGCACTCCTGATTTGTCCCAAGGAATCTGCTAATGTGAAATAAAACCTGTTCCAAAAAGGAAAAACACTCTTCACAGAAATGAATGAAGACGATGAAGGCGGAGGCCATGAGATACTGGATGTTTGATGGATCGGATTCCAGATTGACCTTGTTGTTGATTTTATTTTATTTAAACTACACAATTCTGTTGCATTGTCTTCAAACCGGTGGATCCGTGCAGAAACATGGAACTGAAGTAAATACCTTCTGTAACTACGAGGGGTAAATCTCCACGTAATTCTGGTTGTGATTGGCTGACATCTATGATTGATCCGCATTTTAATCATGTGATCTAGTACAATTACGCTGATGTCACCATGGGTCATTCTGTGACTGACACCTGTCCTTGTTAAGAGACCGCCAATGGACACTGTTTCACTTGGCAGACTGACCCAAATACATGAAAAATTAGCACTTTATTAATAACTTTTTATTATTTTTATTAGCAATTTCACTCAGAATGATCCATGTCTCCTTTGTTTTGATAAAGCCAGACTCAGCACAAAGGATAGTCATGTTTGTGTAATGTGTAGTAGAGTCAGAACCTGGGCTTCAGAAGGTTTATAAGATGAGTAGTTTTTACATGGTTGTTTTTTGACGAGACTGTGACTCGTGACTATAAAACATCAGTCTGCGTATATTTTTATTTAATATGAACCTTTTGATTAGCACTAATTTGAGTCAGCACCCAATTTTGTGTTTTGTTAGAGTGTCCGAAATAAAACACTTATTATCAGAAGTAATTATTTATTCCTGACTGTAACCGTTAGCTGACATTAAGTAGAAATAGAGACAATGCAAGTAGAATGTAAATGAAGGCAGGAAAGCTTGTGAGGGATGGGATTCAAACCAGCAGTCTCATGTTTGAAGGTTTGATGCCTTCTGACATATTTTTGTCCCGCTTAAAGAGGTTAAGATGAATGGACTGAAGGAGGGGGAGAAGAAGAAAAGAGAGTATTCATAAATCAGAGTGGTGGGGGTGTGTGAGGCTCCCACACCCACCCACACTCTCTTATATTACTTTAATTGAAGTTGTTTAATAATTCTGAAGCTATTTAGCCTGGAGCATGAACTGCCCATAAATCCTTCTCTCTGTACACACGCTTAAGCTACACTTAACATTCCTCCATGCTACTTAATCTTTCATCTTCTCTTCCATCCCTCTCTCCCTTCCTCTCTGTCTGTCTGTCTCCTACCTCTTGAATCCTTCAAGATTTCATTCCGCCTCTTTCATACCATGTCTCTCTCTGATTCCCACCCTGTTTGTCTCCCTTTCTGTCTTTTTTTCCTTTAATTATCAGTCTTGACAAGCTGTCCTCAACTTGTTTATTTGTGTCTCCTTCAGGTTTTTTTCTAACCCTCTGCTTAAGCGCACAAATAGGCTCAGGTCCTACACAATTCTACTTCCTCATCATTATACCTTCTATTTGTTGCTTTCTGAATTCTGATAATAGAAGGATCTTCCTGCTGTAAGAGAGTAACTCTTTATTACAGGCTTGATTCCACACGTGCATGTGTACAGTTCTGTACTCCAATAACTCATGCCTATTCTCACACAATGCACACACACATAGGAAACATACTGTACATACAGTCATGTTAATCCTTCTTCAGTTGTGAGGTTTAACTTAACTCTCCTGTTATGTTACAGGTCAAACTGGCCCGTTTTAAAGTTTGAAGATCTAAAAAATAGTTAAAAGTATTTTTTCAATATGAAGCTTCTTCTGCTTTGCTTATTTAGTGTTATCAACATATAAAATGAAAGTGGTTCATCTCACGTATTTGCAACCACCCCCTGCATGTTGATATCACATAGATACTGTTCGGGTCAATTTGACCCAGCAGTCAAACTGGGGGTGAAAGGGTGTCAGAAATGTCATTCTTTCTTTCTTTGCAATTGTGAGACATAGTTCACCTCAATCACACACACACACCGACACATGTGTTATGACTTTTGTCGTTTACCATTTATGTTCTTGTGGGAAAACTCCATCCACATTCAGTGGACACTCAACAGGGCAGGGGCCAAACATATAAAGGATTCTCTGCATGGGAGTCATACCAACATTACCCCTCCTTTACACAGTGGTCTTCATCCCCAAATATGCATTAGGCAAAACTGTCTGCAGAAAACATAATAAAGACAGTGCCAGGGTCTACTAGGATGCCAATGACTCAAGTGACAATACAGAAAATCATTTTGGAAATGACTCATCTAGAAGGGAGGTGTGTTTTGGGGGAGAAGTGGAAGGAGCTGGACAAAAGACATTTAGTTTGAACATGTATTTTTTTTTTTTTAATTATCCTAACTGAACCATTACCTGTAAAAGGTAAGGTACACCATTGCACTAAGTATTGATAGAATAGTTAGTAATGGAGTTAGTAATGAGATAATAACAATGCTTGTTAGGATTCTTTTGGTTTCGGACATCTTTTGGATAATTAAACATGCACTGGGTCAAATTGACCCAGGAACATCATTGCTGTTCCTGACAAATGAACTCACGTAAAAACTCACATATAAATCTTACCTGGTCGTAAGTCTGGGAACTTCAGGGAGCTGAAGTCTGGGATTAGACTGAGGTACCTCGAGCTCCCTACTAAACAAAGGACCTCTTCTACCCCTTTACATGGGAGGAAAACAGGACGGGGCAACCAAGACAGGGAAGGTTGACAACAAACCTCCAATGAATCTGAATGTGAAACTGCAGGACAGATTTGCTCCACTGTCGGAGGATCCAGGATCTTTATCGGATCACCATCTATCCCAGGACTGCGAGGTGAGGACTGATAACTGGTCAGGAAAAGGCCACAGGGAAAGCTAAAGGCTGGGCTTGAAACTCTGATTATTGGTGATTCTGCTGTAAATGATGTTCATTGGATGTGTGGAAAGAACACCAAAGTCCTCTGCCTTCCTAAGGATATGATCAGTGACACCAGGAGAGAATTCTGAAAGCCGTGAGAAACATGGTTCTACATACAGGGTCAAATGATATGTCCAAGCAACAATCTGAGGTTCTGAAACAGGACTTTACTGGACTGTTAAATACACTGAGCTCTCTGAAAGCAGCTGTATTCATCAGTGGACCTGTGCCATCCATCAGAAGGAGAGAGGAAAGATTCAGTAGATTACTGGCACTGAATAATTGGCTTATATCAATATGTACTGACAACAAACTGCATTTTTTTTAACAAATTTTACATTTTTTTGGAACACGGGCATCTTTTTTTTAAGGCAAATGGATTAAATTTAAACAAGTCAGGGGTAAAACTGTTCATATCCAACCTTTTTTAGTTCCTGTGTCATCCCTCTGCACTCAGTACAAAGACAGGCACACAAGAACACATCAAGGGTGAAAATGTCACAGCAAGACCTGGAAAAACCAACATGCTTTCATCTTGAGTCGGCTTGATTTCTGTAACAGTGTTTTTACAGGTTTACCTAAAAAATCAATTAGACATTTGCAGCTTACTCAGAACTCAGCTGCTCAAGTCCTCACTAAGGCCAAGAAAGTGGATCACATCAGTCCAGCTCTGAGGTCTTTACTCTGGCTGCGTCCATCAGAGGATAGACTTTACAGTTCTGCTGCTGGTCTAGAAAGTTCTGAATGGTTTAGGACCAAACCACATCAGTGAACTCTTGACCCAGTATGAACCAGTGGCGAACCGTGAGTTCCACAGCTGGGCCTTCACCTTTTCAGTTTTCAGCGAGGCTTTGAAACTCTGAGTTGGGGAAGTTTTCTCTGTATTCTGCAAACTTCTTTGGGTCCAGAAGA